>PGCI01000250.1:0-138792 GCA_002873125.1 Puccinia coronata f. sp. avenae | reverse complement strand
CAGACAGGCGTGCAGGCTCTGCACGCCTGTCTGGAAGGGTTGCACGCCATATGCACGCCTATTGAAGGGTGCAAATGGTGTGCAGCCTGCGGGGAAGGGCGTGCAGCCTCTGCACGCCTTTCCGAAGCGGCATGCAGCGGCTGCACGCCATTTTTTTTTGCGATAGGCGTGCGCACGCCCTTTCGGGCGTGCCGCTATCAAGCCCCATGGTGTGGCAATACAGCAGTTAAATTTCTGTTCCAGGACTCCATGCGGAAAAAGAACAAGCATTTTTTGCAAGGCTTTTGTTTACAAGACTAGCTTTGCAAGAGAAGCCCTGTAAAATTGCCATTCCTGACCCATGTCAGTAATTTTGCAGGGCATCCACTTTGCAAGGCTTATGACTTGTAAATTTCTCCTACCCCCTTTTATATTCTACCCCAAACCAAATGCACCTGCTTGCAAAATTCCTACGCTTCCTCTTTTTCCAAAACTGTGCTACAAAACCTCTTCCCAATCTACCCACCTCACAACTCTGCCCTACTGATTTTGTCAATGCCACCCGTAATTGTATACATCATGGCATCCATTCAGAAGGCTGCAGATTGGTTTCCAGTCAACATGCCCCCCTACTTCCTTTTGTGTATTCCTCCATGTCTCCAACTGGACACTCAGCTACAAACCCCTTTCCCCTTTTCTATCCCCATTTCATTTTACTTAATTTTTTTAAACTTTTCTACCCACAATTCAACACATTCCACCTTTCCTCAAACCAAACATTACAGATCTACAATAAACCACCAATCCATTCAATCTCCTTTAGCAGAAAGCCACACACAACCCATCATTTCTACTCCCAGACAAAACACCAATTGCCCACATTCCCATATTGACACTTTCCCCTTCATGCCAACTCCTACAAACAAAACTGACTCCTTCCACTGCACTACGTGCCACTTTTACCATACCATTCCTGTCATCACAGCTTTGCCACCCCCACTTCTCTACGCAGAATTCAACCTCAACAGCTGTTAGAGTCAACTTTGCTCTCAACGCACCCAATCCAGAATTGAGGCCAAGTTCCCAATGCCCCTGCTCAACCTATTTGGAGGGATGCAACAGGTAAACAAATGGAACACCCTCTGAGTTTTGTGCGGCGGGAAGCCACTTCAAGTGACATGTCCAATGAAGCAAGGATTGCAGTTGATGAACAGTCTATGTGGAAGCCGCCCTGGGTTAATGCATTCTTAATGTGGATGGTAATGGTATTAATATGATAGAACCAGCATGGGGTGAAGTGCTCTCATGGTATGCACGGCTGTATGTACATTTCTTTGGATTGCAGGGGACCAGGAGATACATTCTCAACCTCCTGGCAACGGCACACTACATTTTTTACCTTCAATTGGACTTTGGTGTTGTGATTTTCTTGAACCCCACTTAGCCAACTAAATGTGTTTGAAATATTTGTGTTGTACTTTTCAATGGCTCCAACGTGTCAACTTATTGATGTTGGCCTGCATGCATTCATTTTTAAAAACATCAATTTTTCTGACAATGTTTGTGTACTCTACATAGGAGCTGGTTGTAGATATATTCATCCTGTATGAGAGGGAACGCTTGAGGGCACGTTCAGAGGGTAGTAAGTGCCATTTCACTTGGTTCATTACGCTGAAACCAGGTTATACCTGCCTCAGGATTTGTTGATCATGTCACAATGAAAAAAAAAATTGTCACTTAATATCAAGTGACATCCCGCCAACTCCAGCTAGCTATCCACAATCTATCCATACCTTTTCTTTTCCTAAAACCATATAGAATGAATTCTGCTCAGTTTCAATGAGAACTGATTTATTTCATGGGGATCCCTGAACTCTGGTACAATGGGAGCTGAGCAATGCCACAGTAAATGCCAAGCTCCTGGCCACCCTGAGCCCTGAGCTGCCAAAGTTGGGTATGAGCTGAACTGCCAAGCAGGCTGAGCTTAACTGCAGTGAGAGCTGAGCTGATGCTAATTTTGTGCTGAATTTTTTCAAAATGGACATCAAGAAGACCAAAATTAAATTAAGAGTAGGAATGGAGTAGCTTTGAAGCTCCAAAGTTGAGTAATATCACTTGATATCAAGTTACAATTGTTTTTTCATGGTGTGTGTTCAATTGTGGTGTTTTACCTGCAATTAAGCCAATTACAAGCACTGCCAGCAAAGCTTTGGATGGCTGCATTGGAGTTCACATCAGATGCGGCCATCCGATTCAAACTCGGGCGTGCCCACCGAGTGAATCGCTGACCCATTCAAACTCAGTGGCCCGGGCGTTTTGCCACCAGTTTGAATTGGTCAGCGATTCACTCGGTGGCGCGCGCCCGAGTTTGAATCGGATGGCCGCATCCAATAAAAACTCGGATGCAGCCATCCAATCCAGCTTTGCTGGAAGTGTATCCGCTGATTTAGTCATATTGACAAGAACAACTTGTGCATGGTTAATGTAGGTGAGGGGATGGCAGTCTTGGCTCTGAAAATTTGCGTTATGATCTGACTAGAGCTGAATTTATAGTGAGTGATAAGATTAGATGGAAGCCTCAAGGTAGTCCAATGATCTGGGACGTTTTCTGTTTATTGTTGGTTACAGGCTTTAGCTTGATCAATGCATGCAGTATAGCATTCTACCTGAAGTCATCATATGTCGGAGTGTTGATTATTTTTATGATTATTGATGTGGCTCGCTAGACACGCATTATGCTATGACCTGCCAATATTATTCAAGTTTCATGGAAGGGATAGATTGCTCATTTTGCATGAAATAATAATAGTTCTAAAGGGACAAGAAGTTTGGACCGCAAGGATACACCATGGGGCGGGTTTCTCAAAAACCCGCTTGTCCGCTGAACGCTTTTTGGTAAAAGCGTCCAACAGACGCTTCAAGAGCGTCCGCTGGACGCAACCTTGGTGAAGCGCCCGTTGGACAATGGGAACCAGACCATCCATTGGCCGCTTCACCCTGAAAGCGCCTGTTGGAAGCTCCATGGAAGCGTCCAGTGGGCGCTTTGAGATTGAAGCTCCCGTTGGATGCTTGATGGCAGCGTCCAGTGGGCGCTACCTGACAGGAGCGCCCGTTGGATGCCACCATAAAGCGTCCAGTGGGCACTCTTGTCAGGTAGCGCCCATTGGACGCTGCTCAGGATGCCAATTGGGCCGGGTTACCGATGGGCAGCCCAAACACGATCGAGTTTGGGCCGGTTTTGGTCATGGCTTTGTGAGAAAAACCAGAAGTTGGACCAACCCGTTTAAGCAGCTTGCGGGTTTGGGTCAGTCTTGGGCAGCCTGTTGGGCGCCCGTTGGGATTTGCCCCCCGGGGGGTCCAACTGGGTGGTACAGTCCAGGTCTTGCCTTTTAGCTCCGGAGCAAACTCAAGTACCCCGCCGCCGCCGCCGTGTCAACAACTTCCAATTGGCAAATGTGATGGAACCTCAAAGCAGCCCACCTGCACCAACACAAGCCCCAGCCCCGGGAAGCGATGCTGATATCTTAGTGGACAACTCAGTCTCAAACGCTCCTGCCACCCATCCCGCATCTTACTGCGTCTGCAATGATAATCCCATGCTCATTGCATACTAAACACAACTATCATAGGAATTCACTAGATGCTTTCATGGGGCCCAAGTCATAATTTGACTGCAATTCTTAATGCCCAACGGTCTGTCCGCAGGCAGCCCAAGGTGCCCGCAGGCAGTATGATCGTGCCCGGCAAGCACCAAACCCGACGGGCTACCCGCAGGCAGCCCGCGGGCTCAATGAGTTGGTCTCGGATTTGGGTTCGGCATCACTTGGGGTTGTTTTTGCCCGGCCTGACCGGACCGATTAGGTTCCGGGCTCTGTCGGGCAGGCCCGCGGGCGGCCCGAACCTGCCCAATTGGTTTTTTGAGACGCTGCCATCAAGCGTCCAACGGGCGCTTCAATCTCAAAGTGCCCACTGGATGCTTCCATGGAGCGTCCAACGGGCGCTTTCAGGGTGAAGCGGCCAATGGACACGCTGCAGATCCACAATGTATGTCTGTCCAGCTGCTAATCACCAAATGGCCTTGTGGCCTTGCTTTTATCACTCTCCATTGACAGTGGGGTGGGTTCAACCCTGGAAAAAATCATTTTGCCCAGGTTAAGCAGCCCCTCATCTTTTCACCTGGTCTGGACGGGTTTGAAACCATCCATTGGATGCTTCCGGGACGCCTCCTGGACGCTACGCTTGGACGGTAAGCAAATCCGTCCTGTTAGAGGTCAACCGCGGGACGGTTCTCAGGCCACCAAATTTTGGACAACCAATGGCCGTCCAGAAGTGCGCCCATTGGTTGTCCGCCGGGACCTGTGGTGTACCTATGGGGTATTTTGACGTCAACCTTGATTCACAATATAGCTTGCCCTAATTATTGAACCATTGGTTCTGAAAGGTTCATGGGCTGATACAGGGCGGCGAAGCCACCCATAAACCCTAGCTTAACTAAGCCCTGCAAGCACAAGCACCAAGTGCGAGTGCAAGCAAGGGCTTATGACTCAAGTGGACATGCTTGGATGTGAGGTCATTTCATTTTTTGTGAAACAGGAAGTCTGCCAACTTCAGACCCATATTGAGGAAGCTCATTGCACAGTATTTATGTTATTCCAAAGCTGGCTGCCTGTTTTTGCAGCCATCTGCCCTTCAAATCCATCTATTTTCCATTTTTGTTTTGTTTTGTGGTTTGTTTTTAATTATTATTTTTTAATCACGCTGGTTATAAGAGGCCACAAGCACCAATCGCTCATCAGACCAACTGCTTACATCCAGGAACCAAGAGGATACCACCAATGCAATTTTTTTGGCAAGCTGGTTATCTCCTAAGGCATCAAGCGGATTCAAGACAAGGATCACTCCATCCTTCGTGGCGAAAAGGCTAAGATACATTTCAGCAATGCAAGACTTTCCAAAGCCAGTTCCAGTATGGTGGTACAGGCCCGCCAGAATGGCCAACTGTGGTTTTGAACCACCAATCTGGCCATGCAGCGGCCCTGAGCCGCCAAGTTGGCCATTTCCCCACTAGCACCACCCACCATACTCGCCAACCGTGGCATGGAACCGCCAAAGGGGCCAAATGCCCTCCTGAACCGCCAACCAGGCCATACCTCCCCAATCAATGGCCGGTGTACATACCGGCCATCGGGCGGGGAGACCTCTCCGATCAATGGCTGGTACATACCGGTCATCGGGCGGGGAGACCTCTCCAATCAATAGCCGGTATTTACCGGTCATCGGGCGGGGAGACCTCTCCGATCAATAGCCGGTATATACCGGTCATTGGGCGGGGGGGACCTCTCCAATTGATGGCCGGTACATACCGGTCATCGGGCGGGGAGACCTTCCTGATTGATGACTGGTATGTACCGGCCATCGGGCGGGAAGACCTCCCTGATCGATGGCCAGTACATACTGGCCATTGGGCAGCGAGACCTCCCTGCTCTATGGCCAGTACATACCGGTCATCGAGCAGGAAGGTCTCTCTGCTTGATGGCCTGTTTGTACCGGCCATTGGGTGGGGAGGTGCCGGCCATCGATCAGGAAGATCTCCCCAATGCCCGGTAGTACCGGCCAACGATCAGGAAGGTCTCCCCGCCCAATGGCCGGTATGTACCGGCCATCAATCAGCGAGGTCTCCCCGCCCAATGGCCAATATGTACCGGCCATCGATCAGGGAGGTCTCCCTGCCTGATGGCCAGTATGTACCGGCCAACGATCAGGGAGGTTTCCCCGCCCAATGGCCGGTATGTACACCGGCCATTGGCGAGTCGACCTTTAGTCGTAAGCCTCGCTTGTACTCGCACTTGGTGTTTGTGCTCGCGAGGCTTATGTAGTTATAAGCTAGCTGCCATAAACCCCTACATAGTTTAAAGAAAGGGAGAGCGGGCGTGAGTTGATGACATCAAGGAGTGATCAAGGATAACAACCACGCTTCCAACACGCGGCACACACGACAACAGCCCATCTGACGGCTCCGAAGGGGATTGATCGATGGATCTGGATCACATTTAATCGGAGCGGAGAAGAAATATATAACTCATGCAATATATCGAGACGACGGGGCGCAGCGATCAAGCGATTCCAATATAAAATTATGATGAGGGGTGTACTTGAAAGGGAGGGGACAAGACAACAACGAACAAGACTTCCACGGATAGGCAAATATGTATTCTGCAGATTCGTTGGTACAATCAACACCTCTCACTCACCCAGCTGTTGCAACAACAAGAAAACAAAGCAAAAAAAAAAAAAAAAACCAAACCGACGCTACGAAAAACAGAAAACAAAAAAAGAAGGAGAAAATGCACAGGGAGGTATGGGAGTAGGGCTGTCTGCAAAGGTATGAGAGTAAGATTTACTTTTGGGGTAGGTGTGTGGGTGTGGGTGTGAGTATATGAGTGTGTGGTGTTAGTATGAGTGGTGGGCGTGTGCGTTGGGTGACGGATTCCGTGAGTGTGGGTGTTCGGGTAAGGCGGCGAGACCATGTAAAGAAGCAGGTATAGACAAGAGAGAGAGAGGGGGGGGACGAGAGGTTCGGGAGTCGGCCGGCGCGCGGGCCGAGATAAAGCAGCACGAAAAGCGTCCGTCGACCGCCGCACAGACACACACGACCACAACCAACTACACCAAACTAAACAGAGAGAGAGAGAGAGAGAAGACACAAGTACAGGGAGAGCCGTTTATAAATAGTATGCATATATGCAGCATGACGGGTGTGTATGTAGTGCGAGATATGGAGCATGCGGAAATATCGGTGCTCGCTCGGGGAAACAAAGAAGAAAGAACGACGACGCAGAAGGGTGCTAAGGGGGCGGGGAGAACACAGAGGCGAAACGAAAGAGGCAAGATATATATGAGAACAGAGGCGACGAATGGTTTTAGGGATATGTGAGGATAGATGAGATCAGGGGGACCCGAGTTTAGAGCGGTAGTACTCGCGGTCGTCGGCGAGCTGCTGCGAGTTGGAATACTCCGCCGCCAAGTCTTCTTGGGGGTCACGGGGCCGGCGTCGGGGCGAGGGCGGAGGCTGGCGGATGGCCTCAATCCAGTTGCCGGTCGGGGCGAGGCCAATGCGGGGGCTCTTCCGGGCGCGCGAGGAGGTCGCAGAGGTGATGGTGTCGACCGCGGTGGATGCGGAGGACGCGACCGCTGTCAATTGTTGCTGCTGGGGCTGTTGCTGCTGCTGCTGCTGCTGGTGGTGGTGCTGGTGATAGGGAGGCTGCTGAGCGCTGTCATTATCGGCAGGATCCAGCTCTTTAAATTTCTGTTTGCGGGAGGCGGAGGAGGAGGATGTGGACTGCTGGGGCGGGGAGGCCAGCGGTATGTCCGACTCCTGACGTTGGGGTTGAGGCTTGTTGTCGTTGAGCACGGTGGGGTCGATCTTCTTCCACTCCACCTCGTTCTTCAGCCGGCTGCCCCCGTTCAGCACCGGCTTCCCCAGCCCAACGCCGCGGGACTGCCCACTCAGCGTCGACGACCGCACGTCCAGCGACCCCGCACGCGACCCGCTCTCCCACTCATCCCCCTCCAATAGCCCCGGCTGAAGCGTCGACGCCGCGTGGGACTGTCGCACCGCTGAGATAATCGACTGGTATCGAATATGGTCCAGCTTCTGATCTTTGCCCCACACTTTCACCACTGTGTCATCAACATTCATGCATCAGCATATATATATATACATTGAGACGACTATGTACAGGGGAGGGAGGGACTTACTATAGCAAAAGTAGAGCTGGGCAAAGAAGAACAAGAACCAGACGAAGAAGCAGACGCCGAGCTGGGCGTAGGTCCAGATGCTACATACGTCGTGGGAGGTACTAGAGGGCCCCTGGAGGAACTCCTCGTTGGAGACGAACTGCAGCAGACACTGGTCGATCGCCGTCTGGTGCTTCGTGGACGACATGATGAGCAGGACCAGGCTGTATGCAAACGTCACTCCGAGCAGCGCCATGTTGGCCATCACATATTTTTTGAAAATGTCCGGTTTCTCCTTATATACACCAAAGAAACTGTATGAAGGGGGTTAGCAGGTTGTTCATGATGATGATATATTTATGTATAGGGCAAGATGGACGGACCCAAGGGCTTGGATGAAGCCGATGGCGAGACAGAGGATGCCAAAGAAAGCGGTGAAGGCGAAGTCGAGGACGATAGCGAGGATGGTAGGGGCGGAGAAGGAGAGGATGCCAAAGACGAAGCCGAAGAGGGTGAACTGGGCGAGGATGGAGTAGATGCCCGTGTTGTAGAGGGGAATCGCAAAGCAGCAGTAGTGGTCACTGAACATGATCGTCTTCTCTGCCTGCGTCAGTAGCTTCTCATTCTGTCGTAGGCTGAACGGCTTCATCATCGCGCGTACGAGTCTTCCCCGATCTCTGACAAGTAATACTTCTGGGTATTATGATTACTATGTTGGTGGTGGTGGTGGTGTTGATTGCCGGGTTTCGTGGGGTGAGGCTGCGTGGGAATGCGTGAGGTTGGCTGGTGAGCTGCCAGCATGAGCATGATTTTGTGGGCCAGTTTGATGAGAGGGGGTGGGTTAATTTTTGGGTGGTCCGATTTTTTGGGGTGTTGTGGCATAGGAGAGGCAGGCCAAGATGGGTGATGATGGTGATGGTGTTGGTGATGATGGTGGGTGTGAGGAGGATTGTGAGGGGTGTTGGGGTGTTGGTTGAGATGCAGATTTGTTTGAGTTGGGGGAGAGGAAGGGTTGAACGAGGTAGAGTGGCATGGTGGAGATGTTAGTGATGGGTGCGATCATGAGTGGTTGGTGTTGGTGTGCGTCAGTGGGGACGAGAACGAGGCCATTAGTGTTGACGGTAGCGAGTGAGAATTTGGAGGCGCGGTGAGGCCCGATGGTTTTGCGATGGGAAGAAGTTGGCAATAGGGAACGGGTGAAGTGGGAAGTTGTGACGATGGGCGAAGGTTGGGTGGCGGGTGTGGGAGCCGGAGGGAGAGATTCCGGGACAGCGGCGAGCGGCGAGGATGGGATGGTGGATGTGGTGGGGCGGGTGGAGCGTTTGCGGAGATGGGTGATGGGCGGGTGGAGCAAGGATTGTTGGGTGGTGGGGGTAAGGCAGAGCGAGTCGGTTGGGGGCGAGTGGGGTGGGTCAGTAGTTTGCAGGTCATTTGAGGGTGTGGGTGGTGTAGGTGGGAGTGGATGTTGTGGAGGGAATGTTGGAGTGAGACACAGTAGATCAGTGACGGTGGGAGAGAGTGTAAGGATGGAGAGATCAGTGAGTTGGTCAAGTGTGGAGCGAGAAAGATGGGATGAGGAGTAGGAGGACATAATAATAATAATAGTGGCAGTCAGTTTCAATTTCAGTTTCAGTTTTTTAGTGTACGGACAGAATTAGAGAAGTTGATGTGGGTGGTGGAGTGTTTACCTTTAAATAAATTGGAATCGAGGTCGATGGCGGAATAGAGAGAAGAGAAGAGAGAGAAGAGAGAGAAGAGCCGGTTGCTTGGAATTCGGTTGACCGAACAACCGAATACCACTACCACCACTACCACCACTAAAAGAAATGTAGCACACTTATAAACTTAATAAAAGCGACTCAAGTGAAACAACGACACAAATTACCCCCTCATGGCAACATGTCACAGGACTCATTCAGACAGGTGCACAACCTGGAATAATACTTACAACGACGGCTTGAATCCCTCGTCCAATACATAAATATACATCATCATCATCATCATCATTTCTGTATAAGAAGAGCTGTTTGGTTTCAATCAAGCTGTCTTACATGGCATTCATTTATATCTCTTCAGTATCCTCCAGCTGCCTGAAAATACATCTCATCTTAAAAAACCCTTGAAAACCATTGGATTGCACTACAGGGAGTTCCATCTTTTGGTCTGGGGTTCCATATAAATACATGACACATGATCATGCCCTGATCATCAGCTTGCACAAAGAAAAACTCATCCACTTTCAATTCAATTCTCTATAATATTACATATAATATAGCCTCAATTCCCCTATATCAATATGTAACACCACAACAAATCAACTTTCACTTGTATATAACCAGTGGCATCTCAGAGTACAAAGGCCCATTTGTACTTTGTGGTGTCACTCATGGTATACAAGTCAAAGTTGATCTGTACATTGCGGTGTAAAGAAACCCCCCCCCCCCAAAAAAAAAAAGCACTTTGTAGTGTGAGCTTAAAAAAACAAATATACATGGAATAAGCTATGTCATACCTCTGGAACTTCTTCTATCTCAAGTAAAAATTTTGCAAGGAGACTACAATAATATATTGATACTTCAGTACTATGGATATCAAGAATACTGTCCTGGTGTTAACTTGCACATGTCCAGATGATCTGGGTGTTGCAACACCATACCATCCAGACATGCACAAGTTAACAACCAGACAGTACTCTTGATATCCATAGTAATCTCTGTTTAAAATATACTAGACGGATGAAATTTCTGTTAAAACTGAAAAGCATCCCATCTGGTCCTTATAATACCATAAAACCAACTCTGACAAGTATGTCATGAAACCCATTCAACATGGCTCATCAGATCCTCCTTTCTCCCACTTGACTTGTCGAGATTGCAAGGCGCATATGTACAGTGGCCGGAAGCAAAAAGTCGTGACATCTGTCACTTTCCAATTTTGCCCCGCGGGCCCAACTGTGGAATTACTCCATGTCAACCGCTACACAAAACAATCAACAATTACCTTTCAGTTCCTCAAACAATTACAACTTTGTGCAGCTAGGATCAATCATAAAACCATTGGCATCATTGGCGTGTCTTTCATTTATGTTTATCCTTGCAATCAAAGATTTTCAAAACTGTTCAATTATAGCAAAAAAAAAAAAAAAAATGAGAAAATAAAGCTAACACTGTGATGTTCTGTCTCCCATTGGAATCACCTTGGGATGTGTATTCTCTACCATTACACCCAATTTTTATCTTCTCAAGTGCTCACCTTTACTCACAACATTTTTTTTGTATTGACGTAGTTTGTCTTCCGGGGACTGTACATAAATATGTATTTATGTTACCGGAACGCCCAAATTCCTTGCTCCACACATCATCATGAAAGCCAGAAAGCCTGCGTCATCCCTATTTTGCGAAGAACAAAGGCAGCTGGAAGCTGGGTTTTTTTCTTCTTCTTATTGCTATGTGAATATTTATACACAACAAACATCTTATTGCACGCCGTCTTTCAAGATTTTGTGATGTTGCTAATTGATGTCAGGCATGAGTTGTCTGCAATTTTTCTACCGTATTGTTTCCTGCCTGCACACAAACATCATTATAAACTACTCTGGAGGCTATTATTGATGCATAACAACTGACCTGAGGAAGGGGTCTTGTTAAAGCCCATGTGCATACAAGCTTAGATTAACAAAGCCTCTCAAGTGAGGGCCCCGCAGGGTCTCTGTCTCACAGAGAGACTTACATGAAACGCTCAGTATTTGGCCTGAGCACTCCGTCTTCCAAGGCCTGTATTTCCCTTGTTTTTGGTTTTTTATCTTTTAAAATTATGGCTTTGGCCCAATTGGACCGCCCCGGCCAAGATGCCAAAATAGAGGTCATCTGTGCGCATCGTTTGGTACCTTTTGGGACCCACACCACCACATATGAGCAGCTTCACAGTACAGGTAAAAAAATCTTGAGTAGAACGTGATGATGCCCGCAAAAAAAAAGAATTCTGATTTCAAGTCCATAAGACAAACTGTACATCCATGTATAGATCTTTACAACAGCTGTACCTAACAGTGGTTAACCCATAATAATGACTGATTCAGGGATACACGGTCACAGTGTTGACTGTGCATGAAATACTGCTGAAACTGGTGACAGTATGACGGACGTGTTGGATAAGGAAACAACTTTTCAAATGGTTGTGAGGCCTGCAAAATAAAAAATTCAAAAATGTGTTGGGTACCAGATTTAAAGATGAGACACAGGAAAATCTAATGGTCCCAAGGGCGACCCTTTTTGGGCGTTTTACATGTAGATTTGGGGGTTCCAACATTTTCACCTGCAAAAAAGAGGGTCAAGTAACTCAGGTGCTCATGCCAAAAAATGCTTATTGGAAGTAAGTCCCTCCCTGCCGGTCGGGAGAGGACTTATGTTGAGTTTGGCCGGTCGGGATAACGTATGCTGTAATGGGGGGGTTCACGATAGTGTTTTTTCGCTTCCGGTCCCCCTTAGAAGTTTTTCTTGCTTGCGCGATTTCCGGTCTTAAATAATTTGGTTTCAAATTTTTATCACTGACCGGCCACATCAACACTTCATGGTTCCAACCAATCGGAGGAGGAGGCCATAGCCTTGGAGAATGCTTTGGCATGTCATGAAATGACCCCATCACCTCAGCTCCTCCCTGAGAACAATCAGGAAGTTAGAAAGTTTACACGCGCAGTGTCTACCCAGCCGCCTTTAAATTTTCCGGCGGTCGCTTAAAAAATTTCTGGTGAATGTCTATCGTGAACCCCCGTAATAGTATGTACAATGGCGGAGTCGGTCGATGGATTTGGCTGCGTGCAGTGAGAAAAGTTGTTGGAGTAATTATATAGAGCTCAATAGACGCGCTAAAAACTGCGAAGCAACAACAGTTCATCGCTTGGTCAGCTTTAGGCCCCCATACACGCGCTTGTGCCTGAAGTAAATCACAGTACATAGATCACAGTTTCTAGCCAAGACGCAGATCACGGAGCAGGTTGTGCGGCGGGCCAGACGATGTTGGATGTTCAGGCAAGCAGGCACTCACAGAATACAGCCCTGATCTCCCTCACGACTGGGCGGTGCAAACAAGCCAGTCCAATAATCCAGTCCATAGCCAACAGGTACGGTTGGTTCCAGAACGCTGGAGAAATCTGTCACCATCCAAACCAGGCAATTATAATGCGCGCGTGTTGAATTAAAGTCCAGGTGAAGCTCCCCAAAGGCGTTATAGATAAATACCCAATCCCTCTGATCAGTCCCTGGCCCACACCAGTTTCCCCCCACATCCCAAGCCGTAGTTTGATCATTTATTACTTCTTGATATTCTTGATATCACTCTTGCATATAGAGCCCTTGATTCTTCCCTCTCTTCAGTACTCCCATACACCTTGAAACAATATCCACTCTTACTTCCCTCTGCTACTAAAGCACTCACGGTTATGCCTTCATACCGCCTTCTGGTCTCTAGCTCTCTACCAATCGCTGCCGCCAGCCAAAAACCTACTGACCTGGTTCCTCTCGTAAGCCCTCCCGTCTCCAACCTTTCCTCTTTTTTCTGCACTTCAAACTTATTCTCAAGTGCTTTCTTACGCGCGTTCTGTCTCAAAGTCAACCGCTGCAGCATATCAGCTTCCCTCAGTTCAGCTCGACTCTGAGGCCATCCTCAGCTTAGCAAGCTTCGGCATGCTCGCTCTTTCCCCAGAAGGTGACAATCCCCTACGGACGTCCTTGGAATTCTCGGAAGAAGAGAGCTTCAGCGATGAGTCGACCTACACCCAGCGCACATCTTTCCCAGACTGCGCGACCTTGTTTAACGAAAATAATAACGACGAACAACGACCCACCTCAGCCGTACTTCCCAAGGAATCCCCGGAGTCCAAGGGTGTGACACCTGCCCTACGAAGAGGATCTGCAAAACCGCAGGCCATCCCTCCCCCTCAACCATTTGCCTTCCTCAATGAGCCATACAAGAAGCCCGCCTCGAAGCCCGGCAAAAAAAACTCCATCAAAGCAAGAACCTCGCAAATATTTCAACGCCCCTCGAAAGCGCTCAACAAAACTGACTCCTTCAACAGTGACCAAGGCTCGTCGTCATCTGAACATGGCGCGACGGAACCTAAACGGGCGTCACACAAGACCGATAACCAGTCCGGCTCTAACCACCTGGAGGTGACCGCTTCCTCGGTCAAAGACATCGCAGGGTCTTACAGTCCAGAATGTCAATCGCACACCATGTCGTCCGTGTTCGAAGACGACTCGGACGATGAATACGCGTCGTATTTGAAAAAAGTCCTCCCCGCTTGGATCACCAACAGCAACAGCAACAACAACAAGAAACCCAAACCCAGCCCCACCCCTGCGCCGAAACTTGTCAAGCAAAAATCTCGTCTCTTCAAGGCCAACCGGGCCTCATTGTCTACCACTACCTCTTGAACATTCTGTCAAATAGCTTGAACGAACTTTTATTACCATCCCTTCATTTGTAACTCCTTTCATGCAGTAAGATCTAAGCATCTGTAGTAATCTGTACATTTTCCAATTTCGCATTTTCATCTTGCTCCTTCTCTTCGGCTTGTTGTATTTCTGGGATTCATCTATCAGCAGTGTTGTATTTTTGTACTATCCGCTCCTTCCTATCAGTGACTGTGGATTTTGGCAGGATGGTTATGCTCGCTACTCGCTTGGTGCCCACCCCGCTTTGCTTGTAACTCTTGCTTCCCATCGACCTCTTCGCTTTGGTTGATTATAAATATTATTATATGAACGACTTTCTCTTGTTTCTCGACAATGTGGCGGTCCCTCAAATGGCGCAAAACAATGTGGTGCCATGAAGAAAACAACGTCACTCACGTTGCGCCATTGCGGCTGGTATGAGTGGCTATCTTATCAAGCAACCTATTTTCAGCCGATTTGTTGGTCGTGGCAGACTGGCAAATCTTCCTTGCCCTGAATCTGATTTCGAGAGTCGAGACCATCTCATTTGATCATTCAGAGGCCCAAGTTCAGGCTGGACCGGCTCCAGTTGGAAATCTTCCGTGGTTTATGTGCCAATTTTGATTTGCTTTGATACGAGCATTACGATTTGTGTGGTAACCATTCCTCAGCCTCAGGGCTAGGCATGTATATGTAGAGGTTATTGGGCTATATGGAGAGGGTATTGGGCATGTCCGATCGCTCTACCTCCGAAAAGCCAACTTTGCTTGGAATAAGCCCAGGCATCACAGCTGACACTTCATCCTTCCAAACAAGCTCCCCGCATCCGAGGTCAAGGAATGGTCCAAGTTCAAATAGTTGGGATACACCAGCAACCGCGTCCGTAGTGGAAGCCCAATATGGCCGGGGTCTTCATTTAGCTACGGGTGGACCGCGGCAATGGAACTGCAATACATTGACCAGTTGGACAAAGCTGAAGCACCCGTTAAGCCCCAGACTTATCTAGGTACACCTGCTTGCTCTGCAAAATGTGTAGTTAAGAACACAGCCGCTTGTCTTGTCCATCGCATCCAGAGGCCCCCACCCATTACAACCCAAGTCCGCTGTTCGAGCCACGAGATTAAAAAAACTGTTGCCACACACAGCCATGTACCATCCAGGTTTCATCCTTTGCCTGATGATAGCCCCGCTCGTCAGCGTAGCCTGACGAGCTGGTCAATCCACGGTCCACGATGAGGAGAGGCTTTGTGAAGCTAGGGAAATCCACGGTCTCCGGTGGGGGATCTGCGACATCCTACACTTCCACTGTCACGAAATCTCAAGGGACAGAGAAACACTACCATGTCACAACGTCAGGCACCTCCCGATGCGCGGCTTGTGGGGCCAATACACCACGGAGTGTGGTCGACTGAACGCCAACGTAGTGAATTACGTTGGCGCGACCTGGCCGACCCCACCAAAAATTTTTGGTGACCGACCAGATGTCTGATAGCGGGATGTATCGGAAGCCGCCGTCGGCGTGCCTTCCGATACAATCCCGTCGTAGGTGCCTGCCGTCGGCGTTTCTGCCCACAGAACCCTTACGGCATGGCTGCTGTCGGCACATCTTCCGACAGCAAGCCTACGGCATGCCATCCGTCGGCGTATTTTGACATCCGGCCCACGCCGGGTAAAATTGCGTCGGGCCGCTGGAAGATATCTTCCAGCGGCCCAACAGCAATCATATGACGTGGCCGACGGCAGAAGTCTGCCGTTGAGCCGCCGTAATATTTTTTGTTGCGGCCCGACGGCGGCCATGTGGGCTGACCGACGGCAGGAGTCTTCTGCTTAGCCGCCGGAAGATAACTTCCGGCGGCCCGACGGCTGCCGTTTGACCTGACTGACGGTGGGAGTTTGCTGTCAGCTTGACCTCGACGTCAGGCATTAAGCCAGAAGTTTAAAAAAAAATCTTATCCGGCGGGTTTCTCACTTGAGTGAGACCCGTCGGATAGGGAGAGATGATCCAAAATGGATCCGGTCCAAAGGACTGTCAAATAAGCCGTCAGGTTTTCTTTTTCAGGAAAACCCGCGGTGTGATCAGATTTTGCAATGGATCTTGCAGGTTTTCTTTTTCAGGAAAACCAGCAGGATTGGGGGGGGGGGGGGGGGGAGGGGGGGGGGGGGGGGGGGGGGGGGGACCTGAGGTACAACGCGGGAAAAGTAGAGAAAAGGGACGAGTTGCAAGAGAAGGGGAAAAGAAATCTGGGAAGGAAGAGAAAAGGGCAGACTTGCAGGGAATACAAATGGGAGGAAATACAGACTTCCGGCTGAGAGCAAGGAAGCAGATGAAGGCAGCCCTACCTAGTCGTTGTTGCTGTTGTCCTCAAGGGCTGCAGCAGCCATTGCCTCTCGGACATCTTCAAGGGACAGGATGGTGAAATCCGACTTCGGAATCTCGTCAAACCTCTTTTTGTGAGAGAATAGGTCATTGTCTTTATCTAAGACAAGCTGTGCATGTCTGTAGGGAGACCAATGTTAGCAAGCAAGCAATATAGAGTACTTGGGAGCAAACACAACTGACTGCTTTTGGAACTGGAGTGAAGAACCCCTTAAGATACCTAATCGCTCGTCAATTTCCGCCCACTGGGAAGTTTTTTTCGACTTGTGGACGTAGTAGTGAACCATGACGAGTCGCGCGTAGCTCATTCGAATTCGCATTGCCCAATTTGTACTGACTTGATGCACTATCTCGGCTGCCGTCATCTTGTCCGATTTTGGTGGGAGCTCTTGATAGATCTAGAATATGAGTGAAATAAGCATCAAGAAAGCAGGAGAACGTAAAATGAACAAGTACTCACAGCTGTTATCATCTCATGGCGGTTTGGGACACTGCCCTTGATGGCAATCCTCTGGGTTTCGAGAATATTTGACAAAAGCTACAAGAAAGACGCGGATGAGGTGAGTGCGGCTTGGAGATAGAGAAGAAGTCAATCAGACTTACCAGCGTACGCAAGTTGCTGCGTTGGTGCTTCAAGAGTTCCCCCACAGCTTCGCGATAGGCCTCAAGAGCCGCTGGATCATCCTTTTGTTGCCCAGGTGCAAGGTGGTCTTCTTTCCATTCGCTGGGCTGTTGATCAACAGCATCCTGTAGTGAAATGTAGCATCAATATCATTACAAATGTAACAAGTGAAAAAAGGCTCACAAGGGTGAGGTAGTACAACGTTTTGGGGAGGGCTCCATTGCGATGGGGGTTGTTGGAGTAAGCTTCGAGAGTTGGTTTTAACAGGATCATTCGAGCTGTTGTTCGTACAAATTCCTATTCAGAGTGAAGAGTCAGGAAAAAGCATACAAGAAGAGATGTTGAGTCTGCGAGAGGTTGCTTACCCTGAACCTTTCGTCAAACAAGTGAGTCGCAGCTGCAACCGGGCGAGGGACCCCAAGCTGAGAGAACGCAGCAATGGAGAATATGATGCTTGCATGTCTTGCGGCGGGGGAGCACTGGTGCACAAGAATGAGGAAGGAAATTAATAAAGGATTTAGACCGATTGGAGTAAAGCTTACCTTGCTTGTTAAGAGAGCGATCTTCAAATGCTCCGGATCAAGCTTCAATTTTGATTGAAGTTCGGAGCAGACTTGGTCGATATTTGGTTCAGATGTAATCAAAAGAGACGATCGATCATCCATGGTGATGTCATTACTGACGGCACCATCTGATGCCCGAGCTCCAAAAAGGTTGGACCCGTCAGTTATCTCCAAGTCAAAGGAAGAGTTGTCATGGATTGAGTTGGAGTGAGGGGGTGAGGGTACTAAGTCTCGCATTCCCTCAAACGCGCGACTGAAACGGCCCGCGTAAACCCAAATGAAGAAATGAACAAAAAACATTTGTTGCATAATTTCTCATGCAACCGCACTCCCGGAGAGTGTAGATCCTGCCAGATTGGGTGAGGGCCCATATTCTTAAACCGTGTCTGGAGGCAGATTTGATGACCCGGCGCTGTCCGGCCCTCCAAACAATTCCAAGTCGCCACTCCCCTTGAGGAGGGCAAATCCTTTGAACGCTTATGGGCTATGCCAGTCCCCGGAAGTTGCGTGATAGCCAATGGGGGGATGGAACATTGATTGCATGAGCTCCCTCAAAGGCTGAAGATCTCAACTCAGCTCAACTCTTTTTCGTGTAGACTTGACTTTTACTTCCATCCCTTGTCCTTACTTGGCATTACTTCCTTCGGTCAAAGGTCAAGAAGCACCTGCAGATGATAACAGGCAATACCAGAAGGATGAGCATCCATACTGATGTCCCTCAGTTTCTACCGCAATTTATTACATACACTTTTTTTTTTTTTTTCGCGGGCTGTTGCCTAGGTTTTATGGGTCCCGATTGGGGTTTTCGCGGTTCGTTTCATCTATCGCCTCAAACTGAGTGGAGGGATCATCATTATCTCCAAGGATATAGTCACTCATCAACATCACGGAATAAGCAACTGGAAAAGAACGGTTGGTAGGGGGGGGGGGGAGGAATGCTGTGTAATTGGAGGTTGATCATTTGGATTGGGAAGGGAGAGGATGTGGATTTGTGGGGAGAGGCAGAAGGCAGATCCAATGGGTGTGGAGAGTCCGCCTGTTAGAATAAAATAGGGTCCTCCGGATTTGCTGTTGATGGTGGTGTGGTGGAAAAAGTGAGCTCGGACAGAAAAGAAGGACCAGAGCAATTTTAGCGGAAAAAAAGAGGATCACTGATCACCGTAACTTGAATTTGATTTGTCTTTCCAATTTTGACTCAACATGGCTTGCCTTTTTTTAAAAAAAATGAGAACATAGCAAGATGGACACAAACTTCAGATGTGAGCCAGCCAACAAAAAAAAGGAATTGAAAAAAAAGAAAGGAAACAAAAAACACTTACACATGACTTTCTCTCGAAGATTTCATTGAAAAAGACAGTTCAAAGGGGAAAGTATACTCTTGCTGGTTGTGTAAAGGAAGAACTATGGTCAATCGGAAGCGACATTGCATGAGCAATCGACATCAAAGACTTGTGCGTGCGGACAATATTTGTCGAGAGGAAGCAAGCTTGAGGACAGAGGCCGCTGCGGTTTTGAATGAGGAGCCAATGGATCTCGATCAGACCTTCCCTGAGCTTGATTTGGAAGAACATCAAGATCTTACCGAGGACGATCTGAGACAGAATGAGAGCGAAACGTTTGAGGATCCCGAGGAAGCCGTGCCAAGTATCTTCGAGGAGGAGGATTCGGATGACGAGGAAGGCGAATTGGTATGGACCAACATGATTGACGTAGCTGTTGGACAAATTTCTGCCGAGCCACAAGACGACATTTTTGCTGCTACAAGTCCTCTCTTTCAGCGTGAGGAAGCCAAAATCGAAAAACTTGCGCCCGACAACTCCACATGGTATCCTTTTCTCAATAAGGAGGTAAGAATACAACCTGAAAAGCAGATAGGAAAGAAGGAAATACTTACACCATTGATTGCTTTTATAGTACCTTGTTGGATCTCTTTTGATTGGATACCTTCACAAGCTCATATCACGTGATATGTACCATCAAATCCGTGCAGTCTTGACTTTGTACCACATCCATATTCCCCGCTGGGAGGGCTTGCGATTACAGAGGGAGAAAATTCGCACGCTGATTAATCGTACTGTCATAGAACACGAAACAGTCTTTGGTCAGCCAATTTTTGGGTTGAATGTGAAAGAGCTTATTAGCGATGTGAGTACTTACCTGATGGTCTGGCGGGGAGCTTGCATTTGCAACGGCGGACCAGCTGACTTTGTTGTTGGTTTTCAACAGGATTTGATGAACCCTCTTGTTGCGCCACACCTTGAATTTTTGCCAGAAGAGACACACGGATTAAATGTCTACAAACTTTCTCAATCCGCAAAGTGGCTAAAACATACCAAATCACACCTTAGAGTACAAATGGTTGCATCCAACCAAAAGCACTTCTATCTTTTTGAACCTGTACAATTAAAAAACCACGAAATTGTAATCCCCATTTATTTTTACGCTCAGAATGGCACGCGCCTCACAAAAGTCTACAGACCAGTCCTCAAGGCCAACTCAGATCATTCTACTGTTGAGATACATGCTGCCACCAATCCAGACGAAATCCCCTATGACAATAGCAATTTGGAATCCCTCTCTGTGGATGAATTCTCTCAAACCTACAGCGAAATCACACTGAAAAATGGATCAAAGTTGCGTGATTGCTGTGGAGATAAAATGATCAGTAAGTAGTTCATGATATCAGCGTGTTTCACAATTATATTGCTTACATTCTTGATCTGCTTTTCTTTGAATGATTGAATAATGAAATAAGTTGAGAACTGCTCAGTGTACTCTTTGCCAAATCCGTGGCGAAAAAAGGCGACAGGAAAGATTTTGAGAAATATCCCAATTACATTATACTGCGATGACACATCCGGAAACAAGTCTAAAAAGTGGAATAAGCACATCTCATACTATTTTACGCTATCCGGATTACCACCTAAAATATCCAATCAGCAATTTAATTGCCACTTCCTCTGCACATCCAACACGGTGGGTCCTTTGGAACTTGGAGAAATGGTTGTTGCGCAGTTGAAGTACGTTTCTGTTCTCTATTTCAAATCCGTGCATATCCTTTTCTTATATGTCTCTGTTTCTTTTCCTTGTGAACTTAGTGAAATGGCAATTGACGGCTTCGAAGCATACGATAGCACAATCTCTCAAGAAGTGCATGTTATGACAAGTGTTCTGTGCTTTACGGCTGATTCCCCAATGCATGCCGAAATTATGAACACACATGTTCCTGGGAACTCGCTGAATTCTTGTCGATATTGTGTCCTGAGTTCTTCTACCTTGAACGATTGGAGGAAGATGCCGTATATTGCCAACTTTTTTCAGAAGAACCTGCACGGCTCAAACGTTTGTTCAACTGTGTGTTTTGTTTTTTGTTCATTGATTTAATCTTGATTGGTTGTTCTTTGACTTTCCAATTAAGTGCGCAAACGATCTGAGAACTACCAAACAAACAAAAGAGAACACTAAAAAGCTCTGGGAGATCGCCAAGGAAACTGGAATGACCTTGGACAAGTTAAACTCCAAATGCGCCGAGTTAGCTGTGCGCAATCGAATCAATCTAAAATTTGTACAGCAGTTGTTTCATTTTGAATCAGAAAAAATCGAAATGCTAGCAGAAAATGAAGAATTGCCTCCGCATATGGATCAAGCAATGCCGCAAAGTCTGCTAGATATGGAAAAAAATGATCCCACTAGACTGTTTAATCCATTTTTGGAGTTGCAAGGTTCTCTCTTTTGCTTTTTCTTCAAGAAATCATGCTTTATTTCTGACTTTCCTTTTTCTTAGGTTTTGATATGGCTAAGGATGCACCAGTTGAAGCTTTACACGTGGTTTTGCTTGGTGCAGTCAAGTATCTGTTTCACGATTTCATGATAGGATTGAGTGAGAATAAAAAAAAAGAACTATTAGCATTATGGTATTCTTGCAATACAAAATCATTAAACATCCCTTCCATTAGACCCACGAGTATGGTACAATATTCTTCAAGTTTACACTACAAACATTTGCAACTCTGCCCAGAAAGAAAATGTAAAATTGGGATGGGCAAAACATATACCCAATTTTACAGAAAATGGTCAGAAGTGAAAAATAAGCTTTACTGAGCATGCTCAGCAATTTTTTTTTTTTTAGAAACTGAGCAGAAATGATTTTTATTCATTATGGCAACTTTGGGGGATTTTGCTGAGCATGCTCAGTTTTGCTCAATTTTTATTACTGAGCCATTTTGTTGAAAAAAGTTAACATTTTGCTTAACCCAAACAGTAGTTTTTTCTTTAGGTGAAATTACAAATGTTTGTAGTGTTAATTGGTAAAGATTTTAGGATAATTCTTCAAGCAGCTCCTTTCATCTTTTTCCAGTTCATGACACCTTCCAAAATAAAAATCTGGTCTTCTCTCTGCCGCATGAGCGCGTTAATTTTTCAGACCCATATTGAAAACATGGACGCATACATTTCTGAATTGAAGAATCATATTGATATATTCTTAAAAGAAATCATCCAGGATTCTGCGCAGTGGGTCAACAAACCCAAATTTCATATTTTACTTCATCTTCCAGAAGCTATCCTTTGATTTGGTCCGGCAAGCCTTTTTGCCACAGAAAAATTTGAAAGTTATAATGGTATTCTTCGAAATGCTTCCATCCACTCCAACCTCCACAGCCCTGGTCAAGATATAGCTGTTACGTTTAGTAATTATCATAATTTCCGTCAAATCATCTCTGGTGGTTTCTTTTTTGATAAAAAAAAAGGAAAGGTTGTGCAATCTTCAACCCAAGTCACCAATACTTTTAACCAAAATCCCTTAATCCAGCAGACTTTAGGCTACAATCAGACTTCCCTTCAAAATGACAATTTTCCATCCATCAAGAAACTCTCCGTACCCAAAGTTGATCAAGTTGAGACTCCTCAAAATTTAATGAATTCCTTTCCTGGACATGACTTGACGCAGGCTTTTGAGCTGAAATTGAACAGCAAGCACGTACTGAAGAAAGATTACTTTATGCTGGTATTTACATTCACCACTGATTTTCAAAATCACGAGTTATCACTCTAACATCTTGATCTCTTCTTGTTTTGAATTACCAGTTCAACCTTAATCAAACCGAAAGATCCAATCAGCGCATTGGACGTATTGAATCCATCTGGATGATTACAAAACCGCAAAGTCAAAGCCATTTCTACATCCACACAACCCTGTTTCAGAAACTCGGAGAATGTTCTTATTACAAGATGCGGGAAATCCAAAGAACCTCGCAAAGAGTATTTGTAAACTCGAATGTATGTACAGCTCCAATGTGCTGCAGTTAATACAATAGACTGACTTCTTTCTGATTTATGACGCTGCAGAATGTTCTGATTGGACTGAATGTCCAACATGACTGCCACCAAGGAGATTGTCAACTGAAAGAAACAAGGACGGCCATTGTGGAGCAAAGGAAGAGCTCATTGAAGACTCTTGAGCTCACTCACAATGACGACAAGCAATATATCATCAATCTTGCTTCTCACTCATCACCTGCACTGTACCGGCAAATATCTGATATACCAGTTGGATTATCCGGGCCTCTTGAATGGATTGGTGCGATGCATGATGGACTGGGATGTTGGGGAGTGACAGTAGAGAAGAAAAATAAGAAAGCTACAAAATTGGCAAAAAAAAACTGCTCCCTGTTGCGTCAACTTCAACAACCAACCCAAAATTG
Organism: Puccinia coronata f. sp. avenae; assembly: GCA_002873125.1. Lineage (NCBI taxonomy): Eukaryota > Fungi > Basidiomycota > Pucciniomycetes > Pucciniales > Pucciniaceae > Puccinia > Puccinia coronata. The sequence continues at coordinate 115,381 of PGCI01000250.1, read as the reverse complement.
ATTTGAAGTCCATGAGATGTATGTATCTACTTTTTTATTCTTCAATGCCGATGCCAAAGATGGTTGTACCAGATGTTTGTCCTTGACTACTCAATGGTGACGGTTGTGGTTCTGCCGTGGGAGCTGCCCTCGGCAACTATGACGCCAGACGCCATGTCAAAGCTACCGAGCGTGGCGTGAGTTTGCATGAAGATGCGAGCGCTTCGCCTGGTGGTGATTTCCACGCGTGCGGGGGCGGAATGACGCGGCTGGGAGAAAATCAATATGGTGAGCGTATGTATATAAAGACACAATAAAATGAACATACCTTCCTCTTTGCTGGGGAGCTCTTTGCGGGCTCGCGAGTGGAAGAGGTGGCAGGTGGCCCCAACGCGGCCGTGGTGTGCTCTGCCGGTGCGGTTGGCCTGGCGGCGGCCGCAGCATGTGGTGCCGTGTCAGGTGGCGCGGCATCACTTTGGGTCGGGAGCTGGTCCTCCGGAGACTTGCGCTTGATGATCGGTGGCATTTTTTTTTACTATAGGTAGGTGATTGGTTTTGGGAGGTGGTTGGTCAGGATGATGACTTGGGTTGGAAGTCATCGTGCACTGACCCTCTGACAAGAATCCCCATCAATGCTCTGTCACGGTGGCTTGACACCATGCCAGCGTTGGCATGCCATGTCTGACAGCCCAACGCTGGATGGCATTGCCCATGCAACCATGGCTGACAGAGTCATCAAGCCGACGAGGTCGATCAAGCATGGCCAACGCAATTTCTGCGTTGGCCTGCTCATCAGGGCAGAAGACTGTCCGGCGTGTCATGCCCGCCGCTCAACTGACCCTGCAGTCATGCCTACAGCATGTGCCAGCGCTGTTGGCATGACCATTGGGTCAGATGGGTCCGACCAACGTAGGTTGGACACATCTTTGGCGTCGGCACATCCCCGCGGTCAGATACATGAAGGACAGGTCAGACCAGACCTGTCCCCGACCAGCCACCATGAAAAAACAATTGTCACTTGATATCAAGTGACATCCGGCCAACTCCAGCCAGCTATCCACAATCTATCCAGACCTTTTCTTTTCCTAAAACTATGTAGAATGAATTCTGCTCAGCTTCAATGAGAACTGATCTATTTCATGGGGATCCCTGAACTTTGGTACAATGGGAGCTGAGCAATGCCAAAGTAAATGCCAAGCTCCTGGCCACCCTGAGCCCTGAACTACACCAAAGTTGGCTATGAGCTGAACTGCTGAGCAGGCTGAGCTTTGCTGCAGTGAGCGCTGAGCTGACGCTCATTTTTTGCTGATTTTTTTCAAAATGAACATCAAGAAGACCAACATTAAATTAAGAGTAGGAATGGAGCAGCTTTGAAGCTGTAACCAAAGTTGAGTAATGTCACCTGATATCAAGTGACAATTGTTTTTTCATGGTGAGCAGGACGCGCCGACGTTACGCTTCCTGAGGAAGCCTCCGGTGGTGTACCTAACTTAATGAAGCCCCTCCTGGTTTTGGAGGGCAGGTGGGCCCCGCAGGGCCTCCAAAGGAGGCGGAGGCCCTGCGGGGCCCACCTGCCCTCCGAAACCAGGAGGGGCTTCATTAAGTTAGGGCCAATACGTACCACCACAAATACCGGCATGAAGCTTGAAGCCTGGCCCGCAGTGCCCAATAAGAAACATTTGAACATCTCTGTGCGTGGCCCCTGTTGTAATCCTGGCATGTGATCTTCCTAAACTGCCACCACAACATTCTTTTGCACAAATTTATTACAACAAATACATATACTGACAATGTGGTTGATTTCCTTTTTCACTTTGTGATACTGCTGGCTTTACTTGAATGTGGTTGTCAAGGCGCTGGGTGACCTAATCAGAGCTTTTAGCTGGTTTGTGTTGCATAGTGTTGGTATGGGTGTACATATACATAAAAATGGAGATGGAAGGAAAAGGGAGAAAGATTTTGGAAGATACCAGTCCACACACAAAGGGACATCATGGTCAAATCCATTGAAGCACTTGCCATAAAATAAAAAATCCCACCCAAGCTGATTACTTGCATGGAAAGTTGAATTCACCTTCTGAAAGCATGTGGGGAAAAATCACAAGTACCAGCATTTTTTCATCCAATTAGTATGCTTCATTTTCATACGCATCTTGGCTCCATATTTCCACAGCTCCCAAACATTTAGTTTCATGCAAGAATAACCTTATTTATAGAATTGCTCAAATCAATATTTACAGAAAATATGTAATACTAGTCCCTCATGAACTTCAAATTAGAGCTCACAGTGAATCTTTGGAGCAAGTTTTGAATTACTCAAAGTCCTTTCACAAAGGAAGCATGCTCCCATGTCTACCTGCTCAGCACTCAACCATGGATTCAGCAAAAGAAAAAAAATTTACATCTCAAATATTGCACCTTAAAGCTGAGTTGTATTCTTGGAATGACTGATATGAGTGCACTATCTCATTTAAATACCATACAGATTATTTTACTTGAGAATAATTGAAAAATATCCTTTAACACTTCAACATGTGGCTGATGTCTTTTCTTTGAGAATAAAAAATCTCCATGAATAATTCATCATGATGTGGTAGATATTTGTGTTGAGATATCCCAAGAAACATGGATATTCAAGAAATTGATGGGTTTTCTTCAAGTTATATTTGCTGGCCATATCATAGGGTCTTGTTAAACAACTGCCAGACTTTGGAGAAACGACTCCCAAACGTCCTGGATGTTGTTATTACTGGCTGTCAACCAGTCAGCAACCGCCGGTGGACCTAAAAATTCTGTGGCGCAATTTTGGGAGTTGATTCTCCAATTTTGCCAAAAGTTTGGGAGTTGTTGGGATAATTTTCATAAATAATCAAAAATAATAATAGCTCTGTAATGAGTGGGCCCAAGGGAGCCAAACTTTACATATAGTCAGTTTGTTAACTAAGATGTATTTCTGGAGCATATCAGCTCCAAAATACCTCCACAATTTAACAAAGCAGTATGCAGATTATTATTGAGTGTAATTTTTAAATTGCTATAACTTTTGCAGGAGTCTTAAATACATTTCTTCAGATAAAAATAGACAGGTCTAGTTGGCAAATGCACCCAAAACATAGGCTTCCATGTTAGACACCTTACTCCTACGGCAATTTCACAGATCACTGTTTATACTTGGAATGACTTCCTCCAGAGCTGCCAAAGTTTCAAAGTAGCCTCATTGGATCCCTTTAAGTTTGCCTTCGAGGCAAAGTCAATAGCACACGTAATTAACCCATTCAAACTTTGCTTGGGAGTCAATCTATTGGCTGAGGCTCCAACGCCCGGTCGGAGTTCTTTGGAGATCGACTCCTGTGTTCAGGCAACGACTCCCTCGGGTGTTGCAGGCTGCAGCTCAAAACCATTGATTTTTTTTTTTTTTTTTTTGGTTTTTGCCCGCCGACTCCCAATTCCCAAGCGGAATTGGGAAATCGACTCCCAAGCGGTCAACACTCGATCAACAGCCAGTAATCACGACGTCCAGGCATTTCTGGGAGTCGATTCTCCAAAGTCCGGCAGTTCTTTAACCAAGACCCATATCATATCATGTCATGTCATAGTGGATTATAAAATTTCATGCTATTTGATATTATAACCTATGACAGCTTATGTTTTCTTGTGTTATATTTGTGGTAGGCCTCTTGTTCTATTTTTTAGTTATTGGGTCTATTTTACCTTTTTTTTGCATTGTTGGGCTGTTATCACAGACTGCACAGCTGTGATTTTTCTTCTCAAACTTTTGCATCTCCGTTGTCTCCTGCAGAACTGTACTTGCTGAGAGTTCAAGATGGTCACTCCTTCATTTTTACATGCATTTCATTTGATACTGGGTTAAAGATATCCAGACAGGTTTTTCTGTCATACTTCAGAATTCCAAAAAAACAACGTGGCAAACTCAGAGACCTTTTCAAAATAGTCACTGGTGTTCACGGGTTCCAGATGTGTACATAATGTGATAATCTTGTACCGCTCAGTGTTGATAAACCAACACAAAAGTGGTAACTCCAGTTGACCATCAAACATACCGTAAAATCAATCTTTCATAGGCGCTACGTTTGAGGAAAGACAATATACTCAGTACCGTTCCTATGCTCATCAGAGCAGACAAAGGGAAAATATCACAAGTTCCACTCACCATGATCAAGGACACATTGCTACTATCCTCGATGCTTAAATAGGCGGGTACCACCTTTTGAGACTTACAAGCATCTTGGTATGCGGGCGACAGTACATAGTCAGGACGGGCTTCACATATGACCAGTCGCCTCAACATAGGTAAGCTGGAAAACGGATTGAAACGGAGATTTTTCTTGTCGGCAGAATTGATACGTTCGGAGTGGAGTGCAAGTACCTCAATGGGTGAAGATGACAATATAGGGTTCTTTACCAATTCAGCAACTGAGCCTCTCCAGAAAACCGTTTTGAAAACACGTAATTTTGGGAACTCGAGCTTGTTTATAGGTGTCAGAAAGCTGTCGTCGGTCAGAAAGAGTCCTTCCAGTCTTTCTCTGATGTTTTCAAAAACAGGCACTAGTTTGCTGCCATGATCCTCGGCCCAATTCCAGCGATCCTGGAGTGAAAGCACTTTCAGTGTAGGCTTGAGAAGAACAGAAAGGTCCAAAAGTCGGGATGCAGTTTGCCCGTCCAAGCTGATTTCCAATTGAGTCACGGTCGGAATTTGATGGTCAGAGAAATCGGATTTCGTGGCCTTGGGAAGGCAGATAGGATCTAGGTCGGTGAGATCTAGTGATTCAAGATTTCGACTGGCCTGGATCAACGACTTCAAGCAATCGTGGTCGATTTTGGACTTGACTGGATCCATATCGGTTGGTGGTGATTCATCATCAAAATTATTTGCAAACATGTCGACTGTATCTTGTAACTCGTGACCTAGTCTCAAGACGTGAAGATTTTCGATGCGCCCTATCGTCTCGATCACTTGCGTTGGAAGCGACAAGACGTTCCAAAATTGGAGGTTGAGTTCGACGATCGTGTCAGAGAAGAGATCGATCAGAGATTTCAAGATATCAGAAGTCATCGGCTTTTTGTGCTTTTTTAATATCATGAATGGTTGGCCTTGCGCTCTTGGATCAGGGGCGGATCCGTGAGTCAGAATGCCCAAGATCTGAATGGTTTGGCATCTAGCCCGGGGTAGCTGCTTTGATCGGTTATTGATTTCGGCGATGAAGTCGGCCGCGCGAGAGGCATCGTTGAAGACCATGGTACGGTACAGATAATGGGCATATAACCAATCTGCCCATTTGCGACAAACTAGTCTCAGTGTACCAATCACGGTCCTTTTACCAGGACCGTGATCAGTTCCACCTGTTAACATTCGCCATAAGAAGTTGCTATCTTTCTCGGCGTGGTTGAAGATGATCTCGACCACATTCCACGGAAGATCGACGAGACTTCGCATTTCTGGAATAAGACCGCGAGCATCGATTCATGGTGTTAACCTCTGCGGCTCACCGGCTCTTGAATATTGGTTAGGTTGAGGACATACTGCACATACCTTAAAAGTTTCGGATACGCACTTGTTGGGGTTGATCGGAAAAGTATATGAATGAACACTCAATTATGTACACCGTGTGAGAAGTCAAACGGGCGACACTGCTGCAACAGTCCCGTTGATGGCGGGTTAGCTACCGTCGCGTCCGGTTCCGGTTCTCCCAAATCGGTTTATAACATTGCATAGCTGCTCACCTGCAACAGTCCCGTTGATGGCGGGTTAGCTACCGTCGCGTCCGGTTCCGGTTCTCCCAAATCGGTTAAGGAAAGGAGAACCGTCACCTCGCGCTCGGGTAGGTAAGTGGCTGCAACTGCTGCGGCGCATGACTATGTACAAGCTTTGGCCTATCACAAGGTTAGGTCTACAACATATCACAAACGTGTCCCCGATCCATCCTAACACTCCCTCCCTTGTTTGTGATCTTAACCCGGGTTGATGGTTTGAGGTTGAGTTTTTGAAGCGCTTTCTCGATGATGTTTGGGCCGAGGCGTTTGGTGAATATATCTGCAACTTGGTCATGAGTGCTGGTCCACTGGATTTGGATATTGTATTGTCGAACAAAATCGTTAACGAAGTAAAAAGCGCGAGATAGATAGCGGGTCTTCTTCTTTGATGCATTGTCACCTGCAATTAGGATCGCGGCTTCGTTGTCGCAGAAGATTTCCATAGGAACAATGTGATTCATGTCGATGAGGAGGTTGTTCAGCTGGGCCAGTTGTTGGGTCCCGTCAGAGAGCGCAATGTATTCTGCGGCGCACGTGGACAGCGCGACTACAGTTTGTCGCTTGGCTCCCCAAGCAATCGGATTATTGTTGTGCTTGATGACGTAGCCGGAGGTAGACCGCTCGTGTTCACCGCCCCAGTTGGCGTCTGACCATAGCTGCATGTTGCTCCCTCCGTCGCTGAACCGCAATACCATATCTTTTGTCCTCTTGAGATAGCCAATGAGTATGTCGAGGGCGTCCCAGTGTGCAGACGATGGGTTGGCGCTGAATCGTGCCAATAGATTCACGGAGTAAGAAAGGTCCGGTCTAGTCCCTGAACAGAGATACATTAGTGATCCCAGGGTGGATCGGTACGCCGTTTCCTCGACAGCCGTGCCTTCATTGGTCTCCAGTGGCGTTTCCGGCAGCGTACTCCTTCTGGGGTAGTGCGTGCGGGTGTAGCCCTGGAGGATTTGATCCACCATCAGATGTTGATTCATCTCGATGTCACTTCCAACCTGCTCGATGTTAATTCCCACAATCTTCTCCACCTTGTTTGTCCATTTTACCTCCATCTCTTTTGCCATTGCCGAGTGTAGCTCCTGAAGTATTGCGTTCGACGAAGCCATGGCAAATCCGTCGTCGACGTGGAGCCAGATGATAACAAACTCGGAGTCCTTCCGACATATGAACAAAGAAGGTTCTAGCTCTGAAGCTACAAAACCGATTCCTTCCATTTTCCCTTTGAAAAACTTCCACCAGCAGCGTGCGGCCTGTCGTGTCCCATACATGGCTTTCTTAAGTTTCATAATCTTGCCTTTCCATTCTGGTTTGAGCTCGACGGGTGGCTGTACATATACTTCTTCCTCAATGGGGCTGTATAGGTAGGCGGAACTGATGTCAAACGAAGCTGTAGGATACTGGTGTTGGCGTGCTAGCGAGATTAGCAGACGAAGTGTGTTGAGGGACGCCGTGGGAGCGTAGGTCTCGTTACAGTCAACGCCAAGGGTTTGATTGAATCCCTTGGCGACGTAACGTGCTCGGAATTTGTCGATGCATCCGTCGGGTAGTCTCTTGATGGTAAATACCCAACGAGCTCCAAGGACCTTCACTCCTTTGTAGGGGTTTACAGGCTCCCATACCTCTAGGTTAGCAAACTTGTCGAGCTCGTACCGCGCCGCATTTCTCCACTCGCCTGCGTCAGGTCCCGCCAGCGCGATTTTGATGTTTTTGGGCATGTTGTGCTCAGGACCGGTGGGAAGTCGAGCGATCTCTTTCATCTCCGCCGCCGCTAGCTCCGCCGTCGGTTCCCCTCCCAGGACGAGTTTGATCTGATTGACAATAAAACCAATGTCGTTTTTGCGGAGTTCACGTTTTACCTCCAGCTCCTGGAAATCCGGGAAGATGGCGGATGTGTTTTGGATGACCCGTTTCAATTTTGACGAGTAAAACAACCATCCTGCGCCTGCCTTTGGATACCCAAGCAGGTGGCATTCCACTCCGCGCTCGTCTAGCTTATCCCTGTCGCCTTTGGGTAGTGTAACTATGGCCCTAGCACCAAAAGGGTACAGGGTGTCCGGGAGTGCTGGTATCTTATAGAGAGCTTCAAGAGGCGAGGTTGGCACACGCTTGTTCGGAATCCTGTTGTGGATGTATGCTGCCGTCAAGTAGGCATAACTCCAGTAGATTTTTGGGAGACGAGCGGCATGTAGCATCGTGCGTGCCATGTCCCCAACGGTCCGATTGTATCGTTCAGCTTCACCGTTTTGTTGCGGGTGGTAGGGCGAAACCGTCGCTAGAGTCGTCCCTACTTTAGCCAGTCGCTCTTTCAGATTTCCAATGTACTCTGCGGCATTGTCGCATCGCATGTACGTTGGGGTCTTCTTACAGGCGTTCTTCAAGTGCAGGACCCACTCCATAATCTTGTCTGGTACCTCGCTCCTGCTGTTCATGACGGCGCAAAAGGTGTACGTGCTAGCATGATCACGCATGGTGAGCAGAAATCGACAGCCGTTGATATCCATGTTGAATGGTCCGGCAACATCGGTCATGCACAAGTCCAGAGGATCTTTCCTTGGCAAGTCGGATGCGACCCCATTAGACTTCATGTCGAGCGCCTTGGACTTTGCGCATTGCTCGCAGAAGAACGACTTCTTGTCCAATTGTACTCCAGGCACATGGGTCTTGAGGAATCGGCGGACAACGGGCTCAGAGACGTGACCAAGGCGGACGTGCCAAAGATATGGGTCATAGGATGGTTTTTGTGTGATTTTGTTTACGATTGCAGATTGTATTTGTATTGTCCAACAATAGTTATTAAAGTCTAGATAAAAAGAACTACCCTCCCGATTTGTTAACCAGGCGTCAGTCCCCTCGTGGCGCAGTTGCCAGCCTTCGCATAACAGGCGTCCAGTTGACAAGATTGATCCTGTGATCCCTTCGCAGTAATAGACGTTATCAACTTCCATAATTCCCGTCGGGGTCGGAATCCTCAGGCTACCAATCGAGTTGATGGAGGCAACGTATTTTGAAATGGCGAGGGATATCAACAACGGCGACTCGAGCTTGGACTTCAAAGTGAAGAAAGCGGATGCTCCACTCACATTGATGGTCGAGCCTGAATCGAGGAGGACCGTCCCTTCGTTGGGCTCGGGGATGTCAATTTTCCGAAGGCGGCCGTTGGTGTTCGCAGGGAGTTGCTGTCTGGCAGGTGGCACGAATTTGGAGTCTTGGTCGTTGTGGTTTGGGGGGGGAGCTTCGACAAATCCGTGACGTACGTCCTGCCAGTATAGTTTGCAGTCTGCGTACCAGTGTCCTATCTCTTTGCAGTAGAGACAGGACCAGCCGTGTTTTGCTTTTAGCGACTCGGGTGGTGGCTTTCCTTGGTAAAACGAGGCCTTCTCAAGCGAGAATTTGCCGGAGTTGGGCGGTGGGTTACTGGGGTTTTGGTGGTTCTCGCTCCGGCGGTGGGGCGCGGTGTATCGAGGCGCCGGTTGCATGGCTTGAACTGACATCTCAATGTCCGAGGGTATGGAGCCAGGTGCAAGGCTGGCAGGGGCTTTGACTTTGCTTAACGCCGACTGGATGAGGGTAGTTACTTGGCCGAAGGTTGGGATTGAGGTCATGTCGTCCAACGGTTGAGCAATGGAATACTCGAAATTCTTTTGATCGGCGCCATGAGGGGCAGTCGCCATTGACTGGAGTAGGAGACCGCCAAGCTCGTCGACCGAGATCTTGGCTCGTTCAATCTCCGACATGAGCCCACAGAACCTGGCAAGCCAAGACTCACTAGCCGGTTGTCGTTCGTTGGAGAATTTGAGTATCTTCTCGACAAGGATGAGCTTGTGGCGGCGCCCGGACCTCTTGCACTTGGACTTTAGGAGGGCGAACAGATCTTTCGAGGAGGAGACTTCACCGGATTCAACGATCGATAGGAGAGCGGAGTCCAAGGTGTTGCGCATGAGCGACGTGACAGCTTGGTTCTGGACAAGGTTCATAACTGAGAAGAGGTCTTCGTCGCCGATGAATGACTTATCGCTGAGGAAGGCGTGCTGGAGGGTGCGATTGATGGCACCTTCCCATTCGGACCAGTTTGATCCGTCGAACGCGAGCGTGGGCTTACGGGGATTTTCCTGGCTGAAGATGGTAATGGGAGACTTGATGAATTGTTTCATCAAGTAATCCGCCATGGAGTCACGGTTGAGGTGGGCGGGGTTTTGTTGGTTTGCGTTGGCGCGTGCCGTAAGATTGGCGATTATCTCGTTCTGGGTCGCAAGGGTACGCTGAAATTCGGCAAGTTGTGCCTGAAGGGCTTGAACCGTGTTTTGATCCATCTCGACCTGGTGGAACCTTTCGGAGTTATCCGAATCCTCTGGTGATTCTGACCTTTCGTTCGATGATCCTTCTGAGGGTAATCTTCCTATGCCAAACATCCAATGGCTAACCCGATATCGAGAGGCGCGAAACTCAGACGCACAACAGTCGTAGCAAGGCTTTTAACCTGTGAGAAGTCAAACGGGCGACACTGCTGCAACAGTCCCGTTGATGGCGGGTTAGCTACCGTCGCGTCCGGTTCCGGTTCTCCCAAATCGGTTTATAACATTGCATAGCTGCTCACCTGCAACAGTCCCGTTGATGGCGGGTTAGCTACCGTCGCGTCCGGTTCCGGTTCTCCCAAATCGGTTAAGGAAAGGAGAACCGTCACCTCGCGCTCGGGTAGGTAAGTGGCTGCAACTGCTGCGGCGCATGACTATGTACAAGCTTTGGCCTATCACAAGGTTAGGTCTACAACATATCACAAACGTGTCCCCGATCCATCCTAACACACCGGAAGCACTTTCATCAACTGCTTTGACTTTCACAGGCGAGTGTATTCGTTCAACTTCGGCGAGGGCACGGCCCGAACTTAACACAAGTCCCTCGCCCTGCCGGAGACAGGCGCCTCCCGTCAGGGAGGGCAACGCTCTCCCGAAGGAGATCGTTGCTCCGATCGAGAGGCTTATGTTAAGCTCGGCACGGCCCGCCGCACACACAGACTGGATTGTCTGAATGTGGCAAGCGCTTCAGTCCACACCCGGCCTCATCGACGCGGACTCCGGAGTCTGTCGAGAACTACATATCGCGAAGCGGGGGCTCTTGCCCCTTGGGTTGGGAGTCAAGACGCAAGCTATCTACCGCAACCCCTCGTTATTTAAGGGGAAGATAGCGCGAAGCGCCCACTTGCCCCGCAAGTTGCAACCCTCTGAAGAATCATAATCTTCTTGACACGATCTTACTCGCTACTCCCATCATATTGTCCGGCACCCGTTGCTTGTCATTGTTCTTGCGTTCCCCCCCTCTCACCATATTTTGATTACAAATATAACTACTAGCACTTTTCTGTTCCGCGAGAAGGTGGAGGTCTGTCAGGATCAGAGATGCCAAGATATAACCTTCTAGCTACTCTGTCTGCAAGAATGGGAAGATAAGATGATAAGGAATTTTAATATAGATTCTAGGACGTGATAAAAAGTGATGGGGAAGTATATTTTATGTGTAATAAAATATGAGGACAAAATAAAATGCTAAAAAGGAGGAATTTGGAAATTCCAGAGGGGCCTGCACAGCAGGGGTTTTTATGGAGACCTCTTGATCAGGGCCTGGAGAAACAGGTGTACACTGATTTACTGGGGCCTGAGCTGACAGGTTTGTTTAAAATGCACAGAAGATGGAAGGAGACAGAGGAAAAAGGGCCACAGGGATTTTACTCACTTTAATAATCCTATGGTAAATTCCTCCAGGAAACAAACAAGACAGCTGCAGGTGAGGAGGTGATTTGGACAAAAGCTGGGACGGTTGCTTGAGGGTGGCAAAGAGTTACTGATCAGGGGACTGCAAGGTTGGACACTGGTTGAATAACGCGTGGACAATACTGAGTAGTGCTGGTTCAGGTAAGAAGATGGTGGGGGATCATCTAGGGGAAGGGTAGGAGAGTTTAAATATTCCTTCAGGACTCTAGAGACAAATTCTTAGAGCTTGTTGACCTCCTGGGACAGATCCTTGGATGTGCTTGATCTGTAAGTCCTAGTGGATCTTTCTGGACTAGAGTTATGGGAATAGTGGAGGACTTCCCTCCACTTGGAATTCCAAATGTACACGGTCTCATTCCAGATTCCAAACCTTATCTGGTGGTGAAGATCACTGACATTTAAGTTCCCACTGTGGTGTGCTATTTAGGTTTCAAGTATCAAATATGTCACAAGGATCAATTATCCCATCAGGGATGTCACAAACCTGACATGTCACTACATATTTCCACTTTCACTGGTACTTAAACCATAGTCACTCACTCAAACCTCCGGGCGAGTCCCACTTAATCCATAGTTATATATACATAGTCTTTATACATAGTTTTATAAGTACATAGCACAGGGACACATAGTCATATTTTAGTCCATAGTTTTAGTCCATAGTTTTAGTCCATAGTCTTACATAATCAACTCTGACCAATCATCACGTACGGTTCAGCCATCAAGTTCTGACCAATCAACACGTAGGACTCAGAAATAGAAGTCTGGCCAATCAGGACGCACGGTTCAGCCAGAAGTCTCAGGAAGAATTAGCTCATCAAGTTCTGACCAATCAGAGCTCACGGTTCAGACAGGAAAACTCAAGAAGAATTCAGTCATCAAGTTCTGACCAATAAGGACACATGGCTCAGCTCTGACCAATCATCACGTAGGATTCAGACATCAGGTTCTGACCAATCAGAAGACATGGCTCAGATGCTCACCAGCAAAAATGCCTCAAAGGATTTTCACACCAGCAAAAAATACCTCACTATTCAATATAAAAGGAGGGCCTCTTCCCCCTCATCAGAATCATCCAGCCACGGATACCCACCTCATCAGGGGATCACCTACACACACCCAACCAGCAAGCACTCACATTCACAACCACTCAAACACATCCATCACACAACAGAAGAAGGCCAGAAAGGTAAAACACTTACATCTTTCTCAAGATAGAAAGTGTGATCTAAATCGGGGAAGCCTGAGAAGCTTTCATACCTTAAGGGTATTATATCTTAAAGGCTAAGAGAGTGGGGCATAAAATATCCTGAATAGTCCACTTTTCATTATTTTCATTGATAGTCATTTACAGAAAACATAAAAGGACATAAAACATTTCACTTACTCTTTTCACAAGACCTTATCATCATCACCTCTTTCACAAACCTACAAAAGACAAAAAAAAGATTTCATCAGCTCTTATCATTCAACTCATAGTCTATTCTTGATCACTTCCACTCTATCCCATTCTTACTTATCTTATCTCATCCACTACATCATATCAAAGATCCACGCACACTAAAGGTGATATTGCTGAAGAAGAAAGTTGATCTAAGCCTGATACAAGACTACTACATATCAGTTTTCCTCTATCATTAGTTAGCCACATCAAATAAATAATTTTGTTGTGTTAGCTCTTACGTAGTATATTAGAGGGGCAGGTCTTTCAAACCACCCGTAACAGTCATAATAGTTCATATATAGTTGAAATATTATCTCAGTTATTTCCCCCTCACAGGACTGCCAACCCATCCCAAAAGGAGTTCTCACACCACCACCAAAAGAGGTTTAGAATCTCATTCCAGAAAGGTCAAATTTGTAAATCCCAAGCAAAGGGAAGTCCTCCAGTAGATCTCTGATCAAGATCTGTTTTATACTAGCTTTTCCCAGACTCATGTGGGGATCTACTAGGTTTTGTTTATCCTTTTTATTTTGCCTGGAAATCATGTCACAGATGTGATATGCTTAGTAATCTTTTTGTGACATACTCTTTTGTTGTTTTTCTATTTTTCATAAGATATTTCTTTATCTAGATGTAGTGTTGTAAGAGCATCTGCATCGGTCGCGGAGGTTTAAGCTACCTTAGTCCATTGAGTTAACACCAGACTAGCCTTAGTCCAGGTGCGCAACCCCATTGGTGCGAGTTAAAAAAAGGTGTAAATGTATGGTATGTCTTTAGATGTGATGACTAATACACATGTGAGTTCTACATGCATACTTTTGTATGGCAGGCGACATGCGCGACCTTGATAAGTGCATGATGTCGGCTTAGCCCCAGGGCTAGTGGGGGCTAAATCTAGCCCCCACTAGCGCCAAAACTAGCTCCAGGCTAGTTTAACCCACGCCTAGTCCGGCCCGGTGCGGTTGCGGCGAAGGGCTAAGTCCCTTAATCCGGTCGAATTTCGTGACCGATGCGGATGCTCTAAGGAGTTATTTTTGGGTTATCTTACGGCCAGTCAAACCTATGTTATTTTGAATGTAGTTTCTGTTTATGAAAGAATATTTGTGTGTTTTTATGTCTTTGAGTGTATAATGTTACTGTGTCAGGTTGTCTCTGCATAGTAGCAAGCTGACAAGGTCCCAGGTCCCTTGGATGGTGCAACATAACATGATACACAAATCCTTAAAATTTCAACCCATGATTCTTACTACATCCACAGTGAGCTTTTCTTCCTCTTATCACCCATTGGGAATCCAACAATTCTTTTGCTTTGTGAGGGCGGTTTCAACTGAATGAAGCGAGAATATCAGATGTGGTTGGCCTTGGGTAGAAAATGTTGAAAGTTGGAACTGAGAGAAAAGTAGTCAAGAGTCTGATTCTCAACTCAACTACAACTCCGAAGACATGGTGACTCTTTCAATTTTGTACGGATTTCATTTGATATAATGTTCTTGTACCTCTAAGTGCTCGACAAGACCACGCAAAACAGGTAACTCCAGTAGACCATTGAGCACGCAACGAAATTAATCGCTCATAAGCTCTGCGTTTGAAAAAAAGAGAGAATAGTAAGTACCATTTCTACGCTCATGGGAGTAGACAAAGGGGGAAAAAACAAGTTCTGCTCACCATGAACAAGGACACATTGCTACTATCCAAGTGGCCTATATAGATGGGCTCAGCTCCTTGAGACTTGCAAGCGTGGAGGTAAGCTGGCGGAAGCACATAGGTGGGGTTGGCTTCATACAAGATTAGTCGCCTCAACAGAGGGAGGTTGGCAAACGGATTGACACGGAACTTCTGTTCTTTTGGAGTATCAATGAATTCAGATTGGAGTGCAAGCACCTCAATGGGCGAGGACGACAATATAGGATTCTGTAGAAATTCAGCAATCGAGCCTTTCCAGAACACCGTTTTGAAAACTTGTAGTTTTGGGAACTTGAATTTGATGATAGGCGACAGAAAGCTTTTGTTGGTTATAAACAGTCCTTCCAGGTTTTCTCTGAGATTTTCGAAAACGGGCACTAGTTTAGCACCGTGAGTATCCACCCAACCTCCCCAGTGATCGTGGAGTGCAAGCACTTTAAGAGTACGCTTGAGAATGATAGAAAGATCTAAAAGCCTAAATGCGCTTTCTCCTTCTAAGCTGATTTCCAGTTGAGTGATTGCTAGAAATTGATGGCAAGCAAGCTCGAGTTTCATGGGCTTGGTGGCTAGGCAAACAGGATTCAAGTCGGTGAGATTTAGTGAGGTCAGCTTTCGAGTGGCCTTGATCAATGACTTCAAGCAATCATGGTCGATTTTGGAGTCCACTGGATTCATATCGTCCGGGGCGCGTTCATTATCAAAAATCGTCATGTCCCAACATTCCCTCAAATGCGATACGCTGATTATGTTGGCGTATTTCTTCATGGAACTCTTCATCATCGCTATCGTGGTAGAATGGGAAAAGCATCGGGTCACGCTCTCGTGGAGCCTGGGCTCTTTCTTGTAACTCGTGACCGAGCCTCAAGGCGCGTAGATTTTCGAGGCGCCCTATGGTCTCGAGCACCTTCTTCGGCAGCGACAATACGTTCCAGAAGTGGGGGCTGAGTTCTACGATCGTGTCAGGGAATAAATCGATGAGAGATTTCAAGATGTCAGAAGTGATGGGCTTTTTCGGCTTTGTCGGCAACATGAATCGATGACGTTGCGCTCGTGGATCATCTCTTGATCCATGGGTCAGAATCCCGAAGACCTGAAGTGATTGGCATTGAGGCCGGGGTAGATGCTCAGGTCGCGCAGTGATTTCAGCGATAAAATCCGCCGCGCGAGACGCATCCTCGAAAGCCAGGGTATGGTAGATCAGCCCATCTTCGACAAACTAGTCTCAATCTCCCCATGAGAGTCCTTGCACCTGGACCGTGATCCTTTTGACTTTCTGAGAATAGTTGTGACATGCAGCGCCCATTCTTGGCGACTTGATTGAAGATGACTTCGAGCACATGCCAAGGAAGATCCATGAGAGTTGACATTTCCGAACTATGTAGAACAAGCATCGTTGAGTTGAGCTGCTCGTCTCGCCGTCTTGACTATTAAGGGACATGGTACTACTTTAACGTGAAACTGGCGGATACGCACCAGTAGGAGTTGATTATAGGAAAGTAAAAGAAACTGGAAGAACACCTGCGAAAAACACTGGGCACAAGCTGCCCGGGTTTTGCTGGAAAGCTGGACTCTCGGCCCGGCCCGGCCCAAACGGGCGTGGGCCGATCACCGGTCACCGGTGGCTGTCTGGCTCGCTTCGGGGAACCCGAACACCAGGGCCCAGCGCACGGAGTATGTACTTTCATGGGTTGAATCTGAAGGCTTCATTGAAAATTGAAATGATGGAATCAGTCCAGATGAGGTTGTTGATTTTCTGGACCTCAGGCTTAGTACAAAAATTGTTAAGCTTCAAAGCAAAATGCAGAATTTCAAGAAGATCCAGATCCATGGTCATCAAAGACTAGCACAACCAAGCCAACTAAGGTTAAATTTTTTCAAAGAAAATTGGTTGCCTTCAAGTCTTTTTTCTTTGGCTATACATCTTGGTGTTGGGCCTGAGCTCATGTTGCCCCAATACATCCCATGTTGGATTGCACTAATCCAAAATTTCAAATTAGCTTACCCTTATCAATAAATAAAAATATTGTATAGGAAATTTAGGATAAATCAACAAACAATATACAGGTTTTCTTTTGTATCTGAATTAAATTGCTAATTTTGAGGATCAGATCTTCCAGAGAATTCATGACCAATGAATTCTCACTTGAGACATCACCCATTCCTTCATGATAAGAGTTCATGGACAAATGTTTTCATCATAATCTGATTCATACATGAAACCCTCCTTCCAAGAGAAATGGATTGCAACTCTACAATTGAAATGCCCATGATCTTAATGCACAGCACAACCAATTCTGTGATCCCTTTTCCAAAAGATTTCTTTTTGTTCAGAATAATTGCACAGTGGCTTCAGAGGTGATCTAAATCTTGAAGAGTGGTACATAAATAATCATTTTGACTGAGCTGATAATTTTTTCAATCAATCTTTCAATTGTATGAATTTTCCCTCCCTAGTTTCAAATAGTTGTGATTTTCAACTAATTTTTTTTTTTAAATTTCACTTGTACCCAGATGATCCAAAGGAAGTCATGCTTTTGGACACCCCAAAATCACCTATGTTCTCTATCGAGAGAAAAAGAGCTCTCCTGCCAATACATGCAATTTGGTAGCTTTTTCTTTTGTTATATTGCTCAAACAACTTGTTGCCCCTCCAGCTCTGCCAAGTTCAGCATTTTCGATTCATGATGGACCATTAATGAGACAACGCAACCTATTGATGCAAAGAACACCATTTTTGATTCATGGTGGACCATTAATGAAAAAAACACAACCAATTGATGATAATATTTAGTCAGTCTCATCTCCACACACAGCCTGAGCCCACACTCGATTGAAAGATAGCAGCAAGCTCCAAGACTTTCTCATGTTTTCTTGTCTCCATTAAGTTAATTTATCTCCAAAAAGTTGAACTTGATTGAAAGATAACAGAAAACTTGCTGATCATTACTCTTGACAAGTTTTTGTTTCTAAAGATTTCCTAGCGCATCATTACACCCATAACTATGATGGTACCAACCAAAGTCTCATGAATGAGTATTACAATTTTTAACACAGAAGGGTATTGTCAAGTGCACGTGGGTGCAGCCGGTATCACTTGATGAATAAGAACATAGAGTGGTACATTATAAGACTGGGTGGAGCTCCAGCCCCCTGACAGCTGATCGCGATGGGGTAACTAACCGGAGGGTTCCGGAAGCCACACCTTGACAGGGCACCCCAACCTAATTATCAAGCTCAAGTAGCACATACCCGACCAGCAGACCAGCCTATCGATGAAGTCACTCGACTCGTGGGCGCGCAAGGCATGAAGCTGCTTCGACTTGGGTCTGAACGGTATATAGAAGATACAGAATTGTTGATTTGAAGTTTGAAGCAGAAGATGGGAAGATTAGGGTGGCTTAAGTCCATAGTTCCGCCTGCGGAGTTTCGGGCCACCGAGGCCAGCCCGGTCAGAAACAGGTTTAGCACGGGGTGGTATGGGTTTACGCTGCTGCCAACCACCCGGTGCCCCAGCCAAACTCGACCGGGGCTCGACTCGACTCGACTCCACTCCACTCCATTCAACTCCGCTTTTTCCCACTGCAACTCCGCAAGATACCACATTCTAACCGATCTCAACCCATTCCCGAGGATTCCTCTCCGTGAACGATCCCAACATAGTCTCATCTCGTCCGACATCATGTTTGGAGCCCTCTCTCGCCATGCCCTATCAACGAGCGCCTTGAGGCGGTCCACCGCTTCCTCCCGCCGTAAGCTTCATCCATTTGTTATGGGATTACCATCTGAAACTCATCATCTCTTCCGGATCTAGAACTGCACAGCTCGGCTCAGGCGTATGCGCTCAGCAAGTTCTCCATGCCCGCCATGTCCCCCACTATGACCGAGGGTGGAATCGCAAGCTGGAAGAAGAAGGAGGGCGAAAGCTTCGCCGTCGGAGATGTCCTGCTCGAGATCGTCAGTCATACCTATGATATACCCTCGAGAGCAATTCGCACAAATTGGAAATCGTCCAACTCACAGAGAGCTGGCTTTGATTGACAAAAAAAAAAAAAAAATTGGAATGGTACACTCGAAATTTCTTTTGGGACACCACACACAGGAAACCGACAAAGCTACCATGGATGTGGAGGCCCAGGATGAGGGGAAAATTGCCAAGATCATCGTGAGCCACACTCGCTTTTTTGATGTGTAGACATTCCATAGATTTAGAGGCTGATTTGTGATGCAGATGGCCGATGGATCCAAAGCTGTGCCCGTTGGAAAAGCCATTGCCATCTTTGCCGAAGAAGGGGACGAAGTGAGCAGCGGCGAATTGGAGAAGCTGATTGCTGAAAGCGAAGCCTCGGCAGCCCCGCCTCCCAAGGAATCCACCGAGTCCAAGCCATCCACACCCGAGCCTGCCAGGGAGACATCCAAGTCCTCCAGCGCTTCTTCTTCCTCGACACCCCCGCCCTCCAAGCACTCCAGCCCATCTGCTCCACGGGATGCAATTTTTGCCACCCCATCCGCGAAGCGCATTGCACTCGAAAAGGGCATTCCTTTAGCTTCCATCAAAGGGTCTGGGCCCAACGGACGCATCCTCGAGTCGGACCTATCCTCATACTCGAAAGCTGGGGGAGCTTCGGTGTCCTCCTCCTCGTCGTCATCTTCTGGTGCGGCATACGAAGACCTGCCGGTGTCCAACATGCGAAGGACGATTGCCAATCGACTGGGCGCCAGCAAGCGGGATGTGCCCCACTACTACCTGACATCGGAAATCCAGATGGATCGCGTCATCCGTCTCCGCGCTCTCTTCAACAAGGCTGCGGAGGAACGCGCCGCTTCTTCCAAGGCCGGCGGCCTCAAGGCTCCCACCAAATTGAGCGTCAACGACTTTGTCATCAAGGCTTCTGCCTTGGCGTGTGCAGACGTCCCTGAAGTTAACTCGAGCTGGCAAGAGGATTTCGTGAGACAGTTGAGTGGCTACCTTCATACACACCCCTCATTTACTTGTTCTTTGAGAGATCGGCGAGATTGTGTGAATGTATATTGACACCTTTACGCACTTGTCCCCCTCCTCCTTCGCAGGAATCATCATGTGGACATTTCGGTCGCGGTGGCGACGCCGACAGGGCTCATTACACCTATAGTGACGAATGTGGGCAGTCGAGGGTTGGGGTCGATTTCAGCGGAAATCAAAGCGCTAGCGACCAAGGCGAAGAACAACCAACTAGCGCCACACGAATACCAGGGGGGCACCTTCACCGTCTCCAATCTTGGCATGTTCGGCTCCGTCAGCCACTTCACCGCTATCATCAACTCGCCCCAGTCCTGCATCTTGGCCGTCGGCGGCGCCGAGAAAAAACTCGCTATCGACGACGACCCCGCCGGCAAAGGATTTAAGGAGGTCGAGGTCATGAAGGTCACCTTGAGCTGCGATCACCGTGTCGTGGATGGCGCAGTGGGCGCTCGATGGCAAGTCATCACACACAAACACACTCTCCGATCCTCAGAACCCTTCAATGGGGGCATAAAACTAACTCTCCTCTCCATCGCGTTGCACACTCTTTTGCAGGTTGAAGGCATTCAAGGGATACATGGAAAACCCACTCTCGTTTATGCTCTAAGACATGCGCAGTACCCCCCACCTTTACACCTAGACGCGATGGCTGATCTAAATATATATCCCCTGGCTGGGGCCTGCGCATGTCTTGTGTGCCTTGCCACAAAAAAGCTTTCTTGTTTCCAATAAAAATACACACACACAAAACAGACGAGAGCCAGCGTCGTTTTTTTTAGATTAGATAATCATCTCGCGCCGCCGTTGTTGTTGAGAGATGTTGCTTGACTTGTTTTCTTTCTTCCGAAGCCTCTTCCTTGTCCTGCTAATCCCTTCAGCACACACGCCCCCTGCGTCCGCCCCGGCGGCTCTCATAAAAGTCAAGACGACGAGATGTGGAGCTTAATGACACCTCTGGTCACCCTTGTGGTTTATACCGTTTGTAGGTGGTGCCTTGTTGAGTGACGCCCCCAAAGATAATATTGGTGCAAAGCAAGAAAGTGGCTCTCTGAAGATTGGATGGGGTGCACATATGATTTGTTTGAAAGTGTTTTCACCGTTCCACTGATGATGGATTGTTATCTGCTCATGGTAATTAGCGCGGTGAGAAATCACTTTTTTGGACACAGTGGCTACAAGATCAAGAACTTGAGCTAGAGAGATCCTATACCAAGGACTTGGTTTTCAATCCTCCTCTCCTCCACCTTTAAGTCTTGATGAAAATGCTGAGGTCTCCGTAGGATATGTGCAACCAAACCTGGATAGCTACACCACACCAATATACATGTGATTCATGGCCAGCAATTACTCACGTCAAAGCCCATATTGTGTTCCATTGGAGTTATTCAATTTGTGCTTATACACACTTCCTTTTATTCAGATCAGGCATACAATGTTTTGTGTTTTCTATTCCTGAACATTTCCATTGTGAAATGAACGAAACAACACCATTGGTTCTCAACCTGAGCACTCAACAAGCTGTGAAAAGAAGCTCTACTTGTGATCAGGCCCACCAAATTTACAATTTTTGAGTCTAAATTGACAACTTGGGGACTTCCAGTGTCAACCCGAAGCCCTTCATTGAGGATCTGTCTACATCAATTCAGACAAAAGTTACCCACTAGTTATCTCAGTGAAATCTAAATATTATTTACAGGGGGGACTTGGTTTTTGGGAAAAAGTGCACGCGGGCCGGGCGGGCGCCTGCGGACGCACATCGGCGCGCCACGGGGGTTGGCGCCGTCAACCCTAATCAAGAGTTTTCTGCGCTAGGCTGACTATAAAAGCAAACGTGAATTTGCTCGAATAGTGGAGCAGAGTGAAGCTCAAATAGCGTGTGATAAGTTCTTCGACTTAGTTTGGGAAGATAATCCTTACTGAAATGCAGACAATGAGTATTCTTATTTGAAATGATGTAAGGTAACATCCGGAATGAATGGAGATAAAAAGGGTGGATAGACCTGCAGGTCACAAGAAAAGGTTTAAAAATGATCGATAGAATTGAAGTCAACTTCAAAACAAAACATAAAGAAGCAGGGATTGAGAGCGTTGATTGGTTACTGATAGAAGATAACAAGCGCGAAAAAGTTCGGAAGGCACTGATTGAAAATCCGCCCAAATTCTTAAATCGAGACATCGAAGAGGATGTCACAATTATAACTGAGAGACATTGCGAAGTATAATCGAATACTGTCAAGGAAAGTGATCTGGAGAGATGCCATTGAATGTCCGACTGTGGTCGAAACCCTATTCCACGACAGATTTAGTAACGCGGTGGCGCTGGTGTCCCACCAGCGTTGGCGTGGACGTTTTGCGTAAACATAGACGCTACGTTGCCGGCTCTAAGGACGGTAGATCAAGCTTCGAATTAGTCCAAGCTTGCCGAATGAAGGATTCTCTAGCGGGAAAGAGACTCACGGGGAATACTCGCAGACCCAAAACTGGATTGGCGATTGAGGCAAAGACAAACCGGCCATCGTTGGACAATTCGCAACAGCACAGCCTACCTGGGTCGTGGAATGCCAGACAACCTCTGAAATAAAATCAAAGAATGATAAGAAAAGTTGAATCATACCGGGTAGGGTGAATATGACCAAGAAAACTCACGGGTAAAGTGTGAATAGATGGGGTTGTGGGGGTCATACATACATTTTTCTGTCGGTCCCTCAACCCACTCCGTGACAACTTCTCGAGGTGACATTTGGCCGGCCGCGATGTTCTAGTGACCAAATATCCAGAAACAGCGGGGAAAGGGATAGATCAACCTCACTGTCTCACATGGACGAGGTAGTTTGAATAATCAAGTTGAACAATGAGTCACCTCTCCGTGAGGGTTGTTTTGTGTGTGTCTGAATGCGCACGCATCAGCGAGTTGCTGGGCCGCCGGGACGAGTTGCGGGTTCCAGGACAGGGGAGGTGCTCCGTACGTCCTTCTTATCTTGTTGTGCTCCTCGACGAATCTGGATGTTGAAACTGATCATGTCAGCACAAGTAAAATCAAATCGTCATTGAAAACATATTTACGCTTGTACGGTTGGATTGCTGCTTGGTGCTGTACTATACGATTCCATCGGCCCCGGGTGTGATTGGGGAGTAGAGTACTGCATCGACTGGGACTGTGACTGTGGCTGTGACTGTGTCTGTGACTGTGGATTAGAGTAATAGCTAGATGGCTGTGATTGTGAATTAGTATAGCCAGATGACGGTGGACTAGAGTAATAGCCAGATGACTTTGACTGTGGATAAGAGTAATAGCTAGGAGACTGCGACTGTGGTTTAGAGTAATAGCTTGATGGCTGCGACTTTGGTTTAGAGTAATAGTTAGAGTAAGACATGGGCATGCTCTTGGCTTTGACGGAACCTTTGGAGTTGGTAGAATCATGCCCCTTCTGGGTTGCTTTAGCCGTAATGTTGTGATTTCGGTCCTTACTAGGCAAAGGGACTGCCTTCGGCACGGAAGCTTTGACGATACCATTGGAGTTGGTCGAGTGGGTCGGCCCCTTGGTTGCTTTCTTAGCCGTAATGTTGTGATTCGGGTCCTTGTGAGGCAAAGTACCTGCCTCCACCACGGCAGCGGGGAGCAGCAGTGAAACGAGTGTTAGGATGGCGAAGCCATAGAAAAGAGGAGCCATGATTTCGGAGGGAGTAATGCAACACTGGTGCAAGAGCGGTCTGCTTATCCAGTGAATCTGGGAAGTATATGGCACACAACCCAAGTTAAAGAAGAAGAAGGGGCAAGGCTATAGAGGAACACGAATTCAAGACTTCTTCGCGCTGAGGGAACAAAAAGTTCCGAGGACCTTCTATGCCCTTGCCAGCACACGACGTGAGATAGTCTGGCGGCAATACACTCGGCAATATCAATATCCTTTCATCTCGATGTCATGCGAATTTTTGCCCCATTCAAAGCGTCGGAAACACCTCACACTCCAGTGACAGCACGGGCAATTGCAAACCGACGGCAGCTCGCAAACTCCCGCGACCGTGACTTGAGTCTTGATCACTTGTTCGACCCTAATCAATGGCACCTGAATCCGCAGTCAGCTCAGATCGGCCCGACAAAGGATTCCATCCAGACCCTAATGTTACGACCGAGGACCACATTGTGCCGGTCGACTATACGCATGAGCTCTGACGCTCCGGAATTAGAAGGGTGTAGTGGGTGCATTGTGAACAACACATGCCCTCTTTTTTGGGGCAGAGATGGGAATGGAAAGGGTTTGTTAAAGTGAATGTTGATTTCATATCGAACTTAACACAAGTCCTCTCCCTGTGCCTCGGTCGGGGGGCCCGAAGGGCCGGCCTCCCGCAGGGAGGGACTTGCTCCCTAAGTCTCCTTCGTGGCCTGAGAGCAATCAGCCAAATGACGGGCAGAAACATAAATCACCCCATATCTCAAAACTTCTTCTGCCAATCTCCACGCCGTTAGGACCCATGATTCTCTGGATTTTTCTCATTTTTTTCATCCAATCCATGTCTCACCATCCCTCTTGATGCCTCTTCTGCTGCCATCCAAGTTTTTTTTTTTTAAAAAATCTGGCAGGATTTTGGTCGGATAATCCCACCGATTGATCCGCTGTCAGACGCCGTCAGACACTTGACATGTATTATTAATGCTTCTATTTCATATAACTTCCATTGTCTTATTCAAGTGTCAAGACATGCCAGACAATGACAGCGGACTGTTCAAATCCTCAAAGCGGGTGTGATCCAACTATCCGAGGTCCCCGGGGAAGAAACCCCTGCAGGGTTTTTGCCATTTTGGACTTGAGAAAAGATGGCTCACCAAGAAAAAGCATAGAAAATGCAAAAAAAATGCCTTGAGTCTATTTTTTTAAAAAAATTAGTCCAGATGGCAAGCTACAACACTGCCATTTTCATCTTTTTGGAAGTAGTACAATTTCTGCTCTACCAGGGAATTAATCCAAAAAAGGGCAAAAATTGAGTGGAAAAATGAATGCTCTCAAGTCACACGCGCGACTTTACTAGTAAGCCTCTCCTTTGGAGACGCTTCGCGCCTCCTTGGAGAGGCTTAGTTAAGCTCAATTTCATATCACCCTTTCTTCTAGACAGTGGTATACATCACCTGTGTACTCACCTAAAAACCCACCTGAAGACCCCCTGACAGATGCCATCTCCCTGGGTCCTCAGAGTAAGGATAAGATCCGTTGGGTCGGGGTTGGGTAGAGCTCATCCAACATCCGGATCCGGCATATCCGGCCCCAACGCAGGGTATCCGGCGGGTGTTTGGGCGGTCTTTGGCGCTACATAGCGCCTAAAATTTCTTACTGTGAAGTTCTTGTGTCGAAAAGACTGCTTCTTCAATAATTTCTGTTGCCAACTATGTACCAGAGAAAGAAGGCAAAGATTGCTTCTCTGGATGAGGAGATCATCATCAAGGCTTACTTGGGCTTGAAATGTGTAATCAAATCATGTGACATTCTTCTTTATTAGGGGGGTTCACAATAAGAAATATCGATTCTTGCTTGCTGTGTTTTTTTTCTCGCGGTAGACTTCTTGCTTAAAATTAAGTTAAAATTTTAACATTGCGAGCACCTCTCACAGGTGTCTCACTTGGTCAACTTGAGTAAAAAAACTTTAAATTATATGTGCACAGCAAGCACATATGATGATTTCTCGCAGGGACTAAAAAAGTTCTCGTGATTCCTTATTGTGAACCCCCCTATTGGAAAGAACGCCAAGCGCTTTCCATCACTTGCAAGTATGGCCCAAACGTTCTTAGTGGTACAGTGGGAGACACCATATTACTGTAACAGATTTTAGGTGTCCCAAATGTGAAGCACAGAATTTTTTTTGAAAAATCCCCCAGGGGGTGGGGGAAGAGCAGGGGGAAAGTTGGCACTGATGAATAATTTGGAAAAGAAATCAAATCATCCTGAAGCAATATCTGATATTGGAACAAATTGAATGTCAGCCTCTGTGATGCCCAGGACTAGAATCTTTTAGCTACACAAGGTGATAAGAGTGCAAATGATGGGTAGAGTGGGGTATTTTCACATAGAAAAGTAGTAAAAAAGAAGATATAAAAGAATATAATTCTTTTATAGAGTGGCCTGCTGGCGCAGGGGTGTTTGTAGGTGCCCTATAAATCAGAGATCTGCAAAGCAGGGTGGTATCTGATTAAGCAAACAATGGGTTTCTGCGTAACAGAAGGTGGTACCAAATTAGTGCTTTCCAATTAAGGAACCAGAATGGGGACAGAAGGATAAAAGAAGTACTCACTGTTGCTTCTTTTACGCCAAAAAGCCACGTAGGGGGGTGAAGTAGAGCTGCTGGGTAGATTGGTTGGTTTCTGCGCAGGATCTGGACACTTTGAAGGGTTGATTGAAGGAGGAACAGCACGGATAAAACAGGCAAACAGAGCAGAGTAACTGAAAAAAGGACAGGACATGGCGTAACTGATTGACTGTAATATAAAATTATGATGGGGAACAACTTTTGGTGTGGAAAGAGGGCTCTATATATACTAATTTCACTCATATTAGAGGACCTTTCTGCCTGTGTGCGTGTAGTTACTGGATTTCAGCACAATGTGGCCAATTTGGGAGATTGGCACTAACAAGGCTCATCCCAATGACAATGCTGGTCATTATTTCAGCTTCACAAGTGCTCTTCATGACCTTTATAATCTATTTGGTCAGTGTAACTAAGGTGCATAGCAACACTGACGTGTGAATGTATCTGAAATGGGCCACAGGCGCTGAAATGGGCCACAAATGGCTATGGCTAATTTTTTGAAGGCCACACTGACTATGTTACTCTTATGTATTCAAGGTTTTTATTAGTGAAACCTTGTAAATAAACCACGTAGAATCTACCTTTACCCTAGTTACACCTGTACATATGTGGTAACTAGGGGATCAGCTATTTCCACACATTTGGCCAGTTTCCAATTGGATTATATAATCCACGTGCAGGGTTGGAGGCTTAAACCTCATTTGGGTCTATCTCCCAGACTATACACAACGCCTCATTTTTACGTCCATTTCTGGACATTTCACATACAGTATGCATATATCAGACATATTGTGTTTCTCAAATATGTTGGACATCCATGGACTTGTTTTTGTCCTCTCAAAGCCAAGTTTCATATTTTGATGACTGGAAAATGGTTACAACCATTGTAATCTTGGCCCGTCAATCCACTAGGTTACCCAATACCTCAAAACTATGACTGGTAAAAGCTTGAGTAAAAATCATTTTCCAGCAAAGTGTCCAAGCTTTTTGAGAAATACAATACATGCGTGTGTAATGTCTGTGTGACATGTGTATGTGGCCAATTCTTACGGGTACTTGGTTTGAGGTGAAGGAGTAGGAATTTGGGGGTACTTCCGGTGAGGGACCCTACATTAATTTACATGAGGATTCAGAATATGACATAATATTCTAAGTTATCCTCAATGTTTAGTTGTTATTCATACTTTTTTTGTAAAAAGTAGTTATTTATTTCAGTTCTAACTTATTTTTATTGGTCTAGAAGTTAAAAGATGACCCCTCCTGCTCAAACCTAGAAGTCACTCCAGATTGCATTCACAAGGGAGAGTATACGCCAAGTAACAGCTAAGAAATTTGGTGGGACCACCTCACCAACCTGCTCCACCACTTTTAGAACTATTGGACCACAATTGATATATATACCCTCCAGTTGAGGTTGCGGGTTCAATTCACAATAGAGGTAAAAACACAACTTGGTTTACTTTGTCAGGTTGACTCTGACTCAGTAGCAAGCTGACAAAATCAATCTCCAATTTCCATTGGATAATATGCATCAAATAAAATTTTGTAAGGGAATCTATCTTTCCTACTTCATCTTGTGCTCAAACCCCCTCGTGGCCATATCTCTTGAATCCTACGTGCCATAAAGCTAAAAATCTAAATCAATCATTAATATTGTCCCAAAAAATAATTTCTAATTTTGATTATGTAATATGCATTCAATCACAAGTTATAAGCAAATCATTTTTTCCTACTCCAACATCTTTTAGTCTGTTTTACAGTCATGTAAAACCTCCCCCCTAGGTGGAAATGTTGGTCTTAGCAGATGAGAACTTCGGTCTGAGTACACCACGGGGCGGTTTTCTAGAAATCACCCCTGTCCTCCGGACGCTTTCCAAGAGAAAGCGTTGGGAGGACACCTTCTGAGCGTTGTGAGGACACATTGGTCCTCAGGAGCTCGCAAAGACACTTTGGAAGCGTCCTTGGGACCATTGTGTCATAAAACCAGTGGCGTCCTCAGGACACTTTGGCGCAAATGCCTTGTTGGGACGCTTTTAGTCAAGCGTCGCCAAGACACTTTTGTCAAAAAGGGGGGTTGCCAGCCTAAACCACTGCGCAGAATGCACAAACGGGGGGTTGCTTCACTGCAACCGTCATTTAGACGGCTTTTTCCTGCCCCCCATATCCCTTCTGGCCACCTGACTACTGCAAGGCCCCGTGGCCGTGCTGGAAACTCTGGCAGCTCACCTGACGCCCCAGTGCTAGCACGCGGGTTCAACTCGCCTGCTGGACCACTGCTTGTGGGGATCTCAGGGCAAGGAAAAAGATCTTTTCCCCTCTCAAGCTGCCCACACAGAGCGTTGGCCCAAAGCTCCCCAGAGTGTCCGGCCAACACTAATCAGAATTGGTGGGGTGCCCCTCCACGTCTTTCCAACGCTTTTGCCTCTGCAAATGCGGGTTAGCGCGAGGAAAGCCTCAGATGCGTCCTGAGGCTGCCCTCAACGCCCCATGGTGTAGGTGGGACCATTGGCCCCAGGAGCTGGGACCATTGGCGACAGGAGCCAAGACCAATGGCGACAGGAGCCAAGACCAATGGTCCAGCAGCTGGAGCTGTTGGTCTTGGTTCCATCAGATAGAGCTGTTGGTCTTGGTTCCAGCAGCTGGAGCTGTTGGTCTTGGTTCCAGCAGCTGCCTGCAATCTTTGGCATCAGCTGGAGCTGTTGGTCTCAGCACCTGAGGCCAATGCTCCCAACAGCGGAAGCTGTTGGTCTCAGCGACTGAGACCAATGGTTCCAGCTGCTGGACCCGTTGGTCTCAGACACTGAGACCAATCCCAACAGCTGGAGCTGTCAGTCTCAGAAACTGAGACCAATGCTCCCAACAGCTGGAGCTGTTGGTCTCAGCAAGTGAGACCAATGGTTCCAACTCCTGGATCCATCGGTCTTGCAAACTGAGACCAATGGTTCCAGCTGCTGGAGCTGTTGGTTTTGCAAATTGAGACCAATGGTTCCAGCGGCTGAAGCCCTTGGTCTCACCAGAGGAGAGGAGGGGGCACTCCCCAGGGAGTGCAATCGCTTAAGTTGACCCTGGTTTTGGTCTGAACTCTGTCAGAAGTCAATCACACATTGTTGATGAACTATTCCTTTCAATAAGGTGAAATGGAGGTGAAATAATGATGAAGTGATGTTCTAAACATTGTAAAATTATCAACAACTTTTGTTGAATTTATTTTGAATTCTAGCTCAACTTAATCATGACTATGGAATACAATTGCTCAATAAATGCATGTTACACAGACATACTGGTCAACAGGCTGGGCCTTTCACGGATGGTTACTAGTTTGTGTTGGTTATGGGGTGTGAAACCAATTTTGACAATGTCCCCCTATCCTGCTCAAGCGGGATAGGGGGACATTGTCAAAATTCCCTCTCACAAAAAACAGAAATGGAACATGAAGCTGAGAATATATAAATAAATGAAAAACCCCTCTTACCACAAAGTGTGTGGCAATGCAACATGATGTCCAGCTGAACCCTAACACTCCCTGGATTGACTTCAATCAGCTTTTGGACTGAGAGGGCTACTGTTTTGTCACATGTTGTGGTAAAATTGCAGCAAATTTTTGCTAATTTCAGGGCAAATTCTTAGATTTATTTGGATGCAGAAGTTAAAGAATTCAATAGTATAATACAATTATCAACCAATTTTTTCAAAGAAGATCCTTGCCATGATGATCTGTTGGAACATTATCATCCTTCCTGAATAACTTTTTTGTACACTACTAAAATTTCAATCAAACAGTCTGGATTTTCACCAGAATCATTTTATCAATTGAAGAACAATTCAACTTGAATTACAAATTTGTTTTGAGTATCTTTTTTATACAGATTAAACTAAATTCCAGTCAAATTCCTGATGAATTCAACATGGGTTAACCAATACATTGTGAAGTTCAAAGAAAGATGTAGGGGAGGTATCCACCAGAGTTACAGAAACAAATTAAGCTATGGCACTCCCTGGGGAGTGCCCCCTCCTCTCCCCTGGTGTCTCAGCAAGTGAGACCAATGCTCCCAGCTGCTGGAGTGGTTGGTCTCAGCATGCAAGGCCAATGCTTCCAGCGGCTGGAGCTGTTGGCTTTGGCGGTCTGGTTGGTCTCAGCAACTGTATGTACATATTTATATATGTACATAAACACATATTTGTTTGGGGGCGGGGATGGGTCAAAGTTTGTACTTTGGCAGGGCTATCTGAGATATTCAAAAATTTGAATATTTCCCAAACCCCTGCTTTTTACCCCCTGAGGACCCTGGGAGATGGCATCTGTCAGGGGGTCTTCAGGTGGGTTTTTAGGTGAGTACACAGGTGACATAGAATATAAATGTAAGATATGCCGCATCCCCAAGTGCCTGGCACCTGTGGCCACCAGGTAAGTATATACTTTAGCAGTGGATAAACACTTGTATTATTACTGGCTATAGGGGGGTTATTGAAAAAAACTGAAAAATCTGATTTCTCAAAAGTCTGAGCAACTTTGAGGAGCTTCAAGGAAAACTTTCAAGCCACCAGGCGTCCCACAGATCCCCCGGCCCACATACATGCAGAACACATCACATACGCTGCAGATTCTGCAAGCAATATGCCTTACCAATGTTGCTTATGCCATCACCGGCGACTATGTACCAGCAACCTACCTCAACATCACAAGGGCTGCCCGCTCCATTGTTTTTGGTGTTTGCCGCTGCCTGCTGCCTAGCCTTTGACAGATACATAATGTAGATAAGCAAACCCATAATGGTGATCAATAAGCAATATTTATTTTCTACAGCGCATACAACAGTGTGCCCCTTTCTCTAAGGGCCTTAGACATTAGGGGGGTTCACAATTGGATTTTGAGGTTCTGGTCTTGCTTAAAATTCCTTCTGGTTGCTTAAATTTAGCTTAAATTTGGTGACCTCGGAGTGTAAGCAATTCAACTCTAAAAAGAGTACAGCTTGCCAAGCATCTTCCCTGATTGAAAGAAGAAATCTAATGAAGTTTTGGCTTGATTTGCTACATCTTCTTGATGTTATGTGTAAAACATTTTGTGTAAATCAATTTAAAGCCTTTCTGGTGATTGCTGTAAAAAATTCATGCAGATCCTAATTTTGAACCCCCCTATTGAGAACACAGAAAAACAGAGGCTGTCAGCTTGCTACTAAGTCAGAGACAACCTGACAAAGTAATACTAGTATATAAGAATTAATGAAAATACATGAAAAATAAAAACAACATTATTACCATATGTACAAACCCTGAAAATAGTACATATGCTGATAATTGATACCAAATAGACATGAAATAACTATAATAATAAGGAATAATCATCAGGTACCCATAGTAACACATAAAAGTAAGAATAATAACTAGTAATCTTATTTTTACCCACAAACCTTAACAAAGTTCTGGACCCTTAAAAATAAGTTAGAACTAAAATAAATAACCACTTTTTACAGAAAGTGTGAATAACTTCTAAACCTTGAGGATAACTTAGAATATTATGTCATATTCTGAATCCTCATGTAAAATAATGTAGGGTCCCTCACTGGAAGTACCCCTAAATTCCTACTCCTTCACTATGAACCAATTACTTGCAAGAATTGGCCACGCCCACGTGTCACAGATGCACATTACACATGTATGTACTTGATATATATGCATACTGTATGTGAAAGGACCAATTATGGACTTATAATTGAGGTGTTGTGTATAGTTTGAGAGTTAGGCCCAATTGAGGTTTAAACCTCCAACCCCGCGCGTGGATTATATAATCCAATTGGAAATTGGCCAAATGCGTGGAAATAGGCAATTACCTAGTTACCAGGTATGTACAAGCATAACCAGTGTACAGGTAGATTCTACATGACGGATTTGCAAGATTTAAGTAATAAAAACCTTGAATACCTAAGATTAACACAGCCAGCGTGGCCTTTAAAGATTGGCCATAGCCATTTGTGGCCCATTTCCGTCATCTGTGGCCCATTTCAGATACAATCACACGTCAGTGTTGCTATGTACCTTGGTTACAATGACTAATTAGGTTATTAAGGTCATGAAGAGCACTTATGACGCTGAAATAATGACCAGCAGTGCCATTGGGATGAGCCTTGTTAGTGCCAATCTCCCAAATTGGCCACATTGCGCTGAAATCCAGTTACTGCACGTACGCAGGCAGAAAGGTCCTCTACTATGAGTGAAATTAGTATATATAGAGCCCTCTTTCCACGCCAAAAGTTGTTAATAATCATCAATTATTATTAAAGTCAATCAGTTACGCCGTGTCCTGTCCTTATTTCAGTTACTCTGCCCTGTTTTGCCTGTTTTATCCATGGTGTTCCCTTCAAATCAACCATTCTACGTGTCCAGCTCCTGCGCAGAAACCCTTCAGTCTACCCAGCAGCTCTACTTCACCCCCCTACGTGGCTTTTTGGCTTGAAAGAAGCAATAGTGAGTACTTCTTTCATCCTTCTGTCCCCATTCTGGTTCCTTAATTGGAAAAGCACTTTGGTACCACCTTCTGTTACACAGAAACCCATTGTTTGCTTAATCAGATACCACCCTGCTTAGCAGATCTCTGATTTAGAGGGCACCTACAAACACCCCTGCGCCAGCAGGCCCCTCTATAAAAAAGAATTATATTCTTTTTATTTCTTTCTTTACTACTTTTCTACGTGAAATTCCCCACTCTACCCATCATTTGCACGCTTATCACCTTGTGTAGCTAAAAGGTACTAGCCCTTGGCATCACAGAGGCTGACAGAGGCAAAAAAATGAAAACAACATGCAAAGACCCCAACCAAAATGAAATGTAATTGAGCAGTGGTCATAAACTTTTGGACCATCAGATTCCATGCAGTACAAGGTAAGCTACAAAACGGCATAAGAGTGCAGTTGTACATGTGCTCCGGTGTTATTCACCGTGTACTGGTTGAAACTTAATGATTACGTATGCAGGAATAATTTATTTGGTGATAAAAAAGATAATGAAAACCTTTTAAATCATCAAATTTCAAGTGGTAAGGGGTGAATTACACCATGGCACCTTGGGCAGTATAGTGACCAGATGATATGTGCCCAGGGGTAACTCACCATGTACTGTGTGGAATTTGATTATTGCAAATTCGTAAATATTTTTTTCAGTGATAAAAAAGATTATGGCAACCTTTTGATACATCAAATTCCATGGGGTAAAAGGGGAATTACACCATGGGTTGTGCAGCATTTTTAGTGATCAGATATGTGCCCAGGGGCAACTCACCATGAACTGGATGGAATTTAATGTGTCCAACTGAAGTAAAAATTTCTATTTTAAAATTAAATTTTGTACAAGGTGAATTGCAACATGGCACCTTGTGCATGTGCCCAGGTGTAACTCACCATGTACTGCCAGCTGGGGGGAATGGGATGATTCCAAACACAGGAATAACTTATTCAGTGATAAGAAAGATTGGGAAAAACGATTGAAACATAAAATTCCATTTTTACAAGGCAAATTGTTGAATTCTTGGTCAAACACCTCAAGTAAAAACTTGCGCGTGCAGCTCGCAGTTCAAATCCTCCAAGACTGCCTGTCCAATACACAGTGATGAGACTGCGGCAGCAATTGCTTAGGGCTAGCAATCACCACATCCTTCCACCGCTCCACCATTGTATCACTTCCCCAGATTTGGATCTATTGGCTCTGACCAATTAACTTCAAGATCCCAATCTCATTTGTCAACCACCCGGACTCAATCTGTAAATTATCTCTCCCCAAATTGACCAATCACTCCCGCCGCACTCACACTCTCTTCCCAATTGACCCTTCTTCCCTGAAAGTTGATTTGCTCGATCCCCAAGATCTTATCTTGTTCCTTTAATCTTTGTTCACCATCACACCTTGTGTCTCGTGCTGTTTGTTTTGTCTCTCTCTCTTGTTTGTTCTCCTTCTGTCTCTTTTTGCTTGTTGTTGAAAAACCTAACCTTTTTTCTTCTTTTTTTCTCTTTCTTGTTCCTTTTCTTCAGGCTTCTCAATATCTTCTTGTGTCCTCATCTTCTTAAAGTCCTCACTCATCCAATACTTAGTTGTAGTTTAGTGGTAAATCCTTCTCCTTCTGTCTTTCTCATTTTTTTCCTTGTCTCTTTCTTTGCTTTGTTTCTGATCATAATTCTTTGTTTCTCAGTCTGGTTTCAGTTCTGCAATTATCAATTCAGAAATTCTTCACAAATTACACCATGGAAGTGCACCTTGTGCAGTGTAGTGACCAGATGTGCCCAAGTGCAACTTGACTCACCATGTACTGGATGGAATTGGAAATTTTCAAATGCAGAAATTACTTATTCAGTGATGAAAAAATAATGAAAAACCTTTGAAATTATCAAATTCCATGTGTTACAAGGTGTTATAAACTATGGCTCTTGTGTGAAGTATAGCCACCAGATAAATAATATCTGGTCACTACACTGCACAAGGTGCCATAATGTAATTCACCTTTTACCACACATGGAATTTGATGATTCAAAATGTTTCTTTGATCTTTTCATTGACTGAGGAAATTTTTCCTGCATTTGGAATCATCAAATTCTATCCAGCACATGGTGAGTTACACCTAGACACATATGTGGTTGCTTTACTGCACAAAGGTGCCATGGGGGAACTCACCTTGTACCACATGTCATTTTATGATTCCAAAGTTTTTCATAATCTTTTTTGTCACTGAAAAGAGTATTCCTGAATTTGAAATCATCAAATTCCACAAAGCACTACACAGTAACACCTAGGCACATATCTGGTAACTACACAGTACACTGCACCCGGTGCCATGGTGTTATCCACCACATGAAATTTGGTGATTAGGGGGTATCAAATATACCAAATACACAGTTAGAAACCAGTCAATTGTCCAAAAATCTTTTTCTTCATTACTGCATCCAAAATGGTGCTTGATGAGCAACCAACAGATTTCAAAAATGGTGGATTTTTGAAAACCAGTCAATTACATAAGTGTGGATTTGCCTATATTTGATAACCCCTATTCAGAAGGTTTTCATAGTATTTTTATCACTGGAGAAATTATTCCTCCATATGGAATCATCAAATTCCATCCATTACATGGTCAATTACCCCTAGGAAACTACATAACTGCACTCTTATGCCTTATCCTGGCTTACCTTTTACTGCATGGAATCTGATGATTCACAAGTTTAAGGCCAATGATGAATTTCTTTACCTTTTTTTGGGGTTTGCCATGTTGCTGTTTTTTTGGCCTTTTTTTTTGTGTGCCCAATGTCAAAGGGGCACACCGTTGCGGGCAGACACCAAAAAAATGGAGCAGGCAGCCCTTGTGATGTTGAGGTCGCTGGTAGTTGCCGGTGATGGCATAAGCAACATTGGTAAAGCATATTGCTTGCAGAATCTGCAGCATATGTGATGCGTACTGTGTTTATGCACGCAAGGGGATCTGTGTGACACCGGGTGGCTTGGAATTTGTCTTTGAAGTTGCTCAGATTTTTGAAGAATCAGATTTTTCAGATTTTTTCAACAACCCTGAAAATAACCCCCCTATAGCCAGTAATAAAACAAGTGTTTATCCACTGCTATAGTATACACCTACCTGGTGGCCACAGGTTCTGGTATGTATTCCTTGCTCAAGATAAAGTGTTGAGAAGAAAGGCTGCAAGACAGATATTCTGCCCTTAAGCCCTACTTATAAGAAAGGAGGTCCTTTGAAGTAGTGCCTTGGCGGACTCCCAGGGATTTCTTAAGCAATTCCCACCAACACTCCCAACATCCGTCAAATTTGGGAGTTGTTCAAGTACATACTTCAAGCATCCAACTAGTAACTACGCCCAATTTGGGATTGGGCAACCCAATTCCCTGACTCCAAAAATATGGAAAATAATGCAACCAGGCCCCGGGGGAGTCGCACTTGGATGTGGGGCTTGCTTGACTGAGCAACCAACCAGTAGTTCCCCCAAATACAAATCTGGGTTTGGAAATCAACTCATATTAGGTGCATTTTCAATCCACCAAGAAGTCTCACGTACTTGATGATTACCCATAGATGATGGATTTTCTATGGAGAAGCTCACGTTTTTTAACAAAATAAAAGCAAAAAAGTGTTCATGAGGGGGTTCACAACAAGCATCAACCGGAATCTTTTATGGGGCTTGATAGCGGCACGCCCAAAGGGCGTGCGCACGCCCCCCCGAACGCCTGAAAAAAAGGCGTGCGGGGGCTGCACGCCTTCCCATACAGGCGTGCAAACCCCCGCACGCCCTCCCCCACATGCCGCACGCCGTCCGCACGCCTACAAATGGCGTGAGGACGGCCGGCTCGGCGTTCGGCCCCGCCGGACAGGCGTGCTGGCCATGCACGCCTGTCTGGAGGGCGTGCAGGCCTTGCATGCCCTCCGGACAGGCGTGCACGGCCGGCACGCCTGTCCGGCCAGGCTCACGTAAGCCTCTCAAATTGAGAGGCTTACGTGAGCCCCTTGGTACCCTTAAAAGGGTACTACTCGGTACCCTTATAAGGGTACTACTCGGTACCCTTATAAGGGTACCGAGTGGTACCCTTATAAGGGTACTACTCGGTACCCTTATAAGGGTACCGAGTGGTACCCTTATAAGGGTACTACTCGGTACCCTTATAAGGGTACCGAGTGGTACCCTTATAAGGGTACCGAACAGTACCCTGGCTTCTTACACCAGGGATGATTCCATGGCACTTGTAAGCAAGTGCTTTCCCCTAACTCCATGGTGCTTGGGGTTCAATGTCTGTCAGAACTCATGTGGGTGTTGGGGTGTAACTTATTTGCAAGCTGGATGTAACTTATTTGCAAGCTGGGTGTAACTTATTTGCAAGCTGGGTGTAACTTGTGGCCAAGCTTATGTGAAATCAGATGGAAATTATGTTGATCTCTTGCTTAAATCCATTGTAATTAGGGAGTAAGACATGAGCAAGCAGATCACATGTCGAGAAAAAGACAAAGGTTCAGAAAATATGCAAAAATCCTGAAGACATGATATCATCACTGGTGAAAGGATGAATGTAATATTTCTTGATCAACAGGGCATTGCTAAATAGCTTTTTCAAACACTGCCAATCAAAATAATTGTACATTCCATTGGAAAAAACAAACCCTTTCACCTGTAGAACTGGCAAGTCTTGGAGTGAATTTTTTTACTGCAATTCATTTGGTCAATGTCATAATTATGATTTGGATGCGCAGCCCTGTTGTGATGATTGAATCCTACTATCCCTCATTTGTTTGTGTTCCCAAGAGATGGGAAGATGATTTATTTTAGAATTGTGGTAATGTGGAACTGCTGGAGGCAGGTGGGATGCTGGTGAATTCTTCCAGAAACTGGGCTTGATCCAACAGTCCTGCAATCACCCAATCTTTATGAGTGAAGAGTATCAGCTGGATATGGAATGACAATGGTCTCCGTCAAAAAAGCTCATGCATCTCATTCATCATCTCAAACAATGGAGACATCACAATGGCAGGGAATGTAGTACAAACTGTTTTATATTTTCCAAATATGTGAGTTTCTTGGAAGTGTGAGTGGCTTCAGTTCCAAAGTGCTTAAATTTTTTCATGATTTATACTAATTAATTTGGAATATGATTCAGAATTGAAAGTGCCCGCAAATTAAACATATTTCAATCCATGCGGCTTTTTGGAAGAATGAATGTGTCACAAAACAATGAGAGTCCATCAGATTTTCACACAAAAGCCACTTGACATGTTCTTCTTGGATATATAGGTGCAGCAAGAGTGAAGATTGACTTAAGATGAGCTGAGGATGTTTTCATCATCTTAAGTGCTTACATAGTTGTTTCTAATAAAAAAAGGCTGGTCATGATCTAACACGGGTGTGGATTTCAAGGAACCAAGCTGGAATCCAGCACTCAAAGCTCAAGCTATTGAATTTTTGTACAGGCTGGGACAGAGTAAGAAGGTGAATTTGTATCAAAAATATGTGTGGGGGACAATGAAGATGGAATATATACTCCAAATACAAAGGAGGAAAGGAGAATTGGCCATTTATGTAGTTTTGAGATCATCTAACATATTAAAGTATGGCATAAATGGGGGGAATGAGGATACTGATGCAAAAGAGACTGATTGTCCCACCCAATGGAAGCAAAGAGTACATAATTTCTCAGTTATGGATAGGCAACATGACCAGACAAAAAAGGTTTTTTGTTCAACTCAATGCTATTCTTGGTAATTTGTGACAATTTGGTTAAGTCAATATCAGCTTTGGAATGGAGAATGAGTTGTTGTACCTCTGATAATGTATTCATGTACTCATTGGAGTAGAAGTTGTCTGGGGAAATTGAGTAACTGTGGTGGGTTTGAACTTTGAAGTGATGGATGGAAACTGGACAGCTTTGATGAAGCAATTGTGAAAATATTTAGGGCCTTAAGTTTTTTTCTTCTTGTCAAAGTTAATCTGGTCTAATTTTTGAGCAAGGAGGGAAAACCCAGCAGATCTCCAATCTAGCAGGAGTTTGATGAGAAACTTGTCAGGTATTTTACAAGTATTTTTTTTCAAGGCTTATGCCTTGTAAAACAGAAGGGTTGTAAAATTACATATTGATGGGGGGGTTATGTATTTTTACCAGCCTTACACTTATTTTTGATCCTTGTAAATTACACCCTTGTAAAAAGCTGCTTGTAAAGTTCTACGGTAGGGATTCCACCAAGAATTTTACACAACAAAGCTTACAAGCATTGCAAATTAAGCCTGGTAAACTGTGTTCTGCCCCCCAATCATGTAATTTGACAAGCTTTTCTCTTACAGGTCTTTATACCATGCAAAGTCTCACATCTAAAAAAGATTGTTGGGGATAGTTGGATGGAAATTTACCAGCCATCAAGAGGAAAATTACACACCTCTGATGGCCGGTACAGTACTGGCCATCACAAGGAGTAAGTACACTCCTCTCAATGGCCAGTACTGTACCAATCATAGGGAAGAGTGCTTACACTCCTCTCAATGACCCGTACTCACTCCGCGTGATCACTGGTCTGTGTCGGTCACCAAGTATGCACTCCTCACGCTCACCAGCACAGACCAGTCACCGCTCCTCTTGGTGATCAGTCTGTGCTGGTCACCGAGAGGAGTACGAGCTGCTCTTGGTCACCGGCACAGACCGGTCACCACTCCTCTTGGTGATCGGTCTGTGCCGGTCACCAAGAGGCGTACGGGCTCCTCTTGGTAACCGGCACAGACTGGTCACCTCTCCTCTTGGTGATTGGTCTGTGTTGGTCACCAAGAGGAGTACGCACTCCACTCAGTAACCGGCACAGACCGGTCACCAAGATGATGGAGTGCTGCCCGGGGTGATTGGTCTGTACCGTTCACCAAGAGCTGTATGCACTCCTCCCGGTAGTCGGCACACAACGGTCACCAAGAGGAGGGCGTGCTCCTCTCGGTTATTGGTCTGTGCCGGTCACCAAGAGGAGTATGCACTCCTCTTGGTGACTGGCACAGACCGTTCACCGAGAGGATGACTCCTCTTGGCAAACGGTCTGTGCCAGTGACTGAGAGGAGTCACTCCTCTCACTCCTCTCGGTGACCGGCACAGACCGTTCACCAAGAGGAGTGACTCTTCTCAGTGAACAGTTTGTGCCGGTCACCAAGAGGAGTCACTCCTCTTGGTGAACAGTATGTGCCGGTCACCAAGAGGAGTCGCTCATCTTGGTGAACAGTGTTTTGCTGGTGTGGTGTTCCACTTGCGCTCCAATGCCAAAAAGGAAAAATTCATAACTTAAGGAGGGAACAATGTATATAGAAGAGGAGGATAGCACGCTTTTAAGGATACACGGTTCAGTATTTAGGAGGTTGGCGGGAAGAATTAATTAAATAACAAGGAAACAGGGAAGAAGGACAAAAGGGGAGGGAATCCCCAGACCCTGAGAATATTGGAATTGGAAGGAGTATTGCTTGGAGACAGGTTGGAAACAGGGTTGCCATGTAGCTGGATAGGAATAGTCTAGTATGGACTGGTATCTTATAAACCAAGTACAGTGGAATGTTCCGGGGCATTCATGGAAGATCAGAGGTTGCTATGGGATGTACTTTATGGAAGATTGGAAGGTTTCATTGTTTATATGTGGCTTGTTCTGTTGTTATGTATTAGTATGTATGGAAGATTGGAAGAATACAAGTATGTATTGGTGGCTTGCTCTCTTGGTTACCTTATCAGGAGGCAGTGCAGAAGAGGTGTTCCCTGCAGCAAAAATGCCTCATATGTGACTGCCTTGGAGCAAAAATGCCTCACATTTCTCTATAAAAGGAGGGCTTCTCCCCACAAGATTGCTCTTTTTTCCCTCATGGAGTTTTATCTCCATCACCTCATGGGAGTGTCCCATCACCCAATTGATTAGTAGTTATTAGTGTTACATGGGAGTGTCCCATTATCAGAGTTTTTAGCAGTATTAGTGTCATCAGCATTAGCATCAAGAAGGGTGTGTGCATCTATTAAAGTGTGTGCATGTCTGAGTAGAGTCATAAGCAATAAACCCCAAAAATAAGTCTGCCATAAACAGCTTATTATTCAAAAACCCAAATCATTGTGCCCAAGTAGTAGTAGTAGTAGCAGACAAGGAGCTCTAGTACTGATTAAAGTGCCTTATCAAGAAATTGTTTAAGGAAGAGATCATTACAAACTCTCAAGATAACCCTTTTGCATAAATAATCCCACTGGATTGTTCATCCATCATATACGTTGAGCCTATCCCAAAGCTCATTGATTACGGTGATCTAAGTCTGATTGAGATTACTATGGGTCAGGCTAAATGCACTCCAACTTTTTACTTCATGCACTCCAATTTGGAGTGGAAAAGTGTGCAATCCAATTTTTTTGGAGTGGGAAGCTCTTCACTCCAATGTATTTGGAGTGGACAACTTTCCACTCCAAACTTTTTCACTACCTTGGAGTAAACAATCATGCACTCAAAGTTCACTCCACAAATTTGGAGTGCACCTAAAGTCCACTCCAAAAGTTTTGGAGTGCACCTCAAGTCCACTCCAAAATGTTTGGAGTCCACTTCAAGTCCACTCCAAAAAATTTGGAGTGCACTCAAAGTCCACTCCAAAAAAATTGGAGTGCACAAAATTCCACTCCAAATATGACAAATTTTTGGAGTGAACAACTGCCCACACCAATTTTTTTGGAGTGGACGGCTGCTCACTCCATTTTTTTTGGAGTGGACACTTTCCCACTCCAAAATGTTGGAGTGCATGTAGTAAAAGTTTGGAGTGCATTTAGCCTGACCCATTACTATACCTAGTAACCCAGTCTTGAAATCAGCCATATCTGTATTAAAAATTGATTTTGAGATTCCATACAAGTAGTATAGTATTTTATAAAGGGGCAGGCCAATAAACCACCCGTAAATTGTTGCAGTAGCCTTTCAACCTACTCCATCAATTTACTTTGCCCAGTTGGAACTTTACCAAATATTATTATTTGTCCCACAAGGAGTCCTACACCGGTCACCGAGAGGAGTCACTCCTCTCGGTGACTGGTTTGTGCAGGCTCCTCTTGGTGAATGGTCCGCGCCTTTCTGCCAAGAGGATGCCTCCTCTTGGTGAACGGTCTGTGCTGGTCACTCCTCTCGGTAACTGGCACAGGACGGTAACAAAGAGGAGTACTCACTCCTCTTGCCGGTACAAATTGGTTGGCAAGAGGAATGTGTAATCCTTTTGGTGACTGGCACAGACCAGTCGGTCACCAAGAGGAGTATGCACTCCCCTCAATGACGGGGGACAGGCCTGTGGCTTTGAGGACTCAAGGAAGGACATTGATGCAACAGGTGCACAAAATGGAAATAAGGCTTGTGAAAAAAAAATTGAAGGGCTGTAAAAATATGTGTGGGTACTGAGTGAGAGTAGTTTTACAAGCCCTCTTTTGCAAGGCTTCAAGGTTTGTAAAATTAAAGGTTGCAAAATTTGTATATTTGCACCATTAATATAATTTTACAACCCTTTATTTTACAAAGCTTAGGTCATAGTAAAGAAAGGGTTGTAAAATTGTGATTTGGTAATGATTGCAAGATTTTTACAAGCCTTATTTTACAAGGATCTATTTACATGGCATGAGAATTTGGGCAAAGGAGTGTAAAATTACATAGTGACATGGGTATTATGTAATTTTACAACCCTTTTCCTTTACAAGGCTTAACCTTGTAAAAAAAGACTTAGGTCCCCTTTGATAATGATGAAGAGCTTTTTGGATTGATGAGGCATAGGGAGTTCTGAGAGTGTCTGCTG
This sequence comes from Puccinia coronata f. sp. avenae, assembly GCA_002873125.1. Classification (NCBI taxonomy): domain Eukaryota; kingdom Fungi; phylum Basidiomycota; class Pucciniomycetes; order Pucciniales; family Pucciniaceae; genus Puccinia; species Puccinia coronata. Next base: position 73,155 of record PGCI01000250.1, on the reverse strand, counting down.
TCTGTTCTCGCAAAGCTGTGAGTTGTGGTGGTAAATCTTAAATTTGATAAACAACAAAAAACATGATGACAGCTTTCCTGGGTGCAGTATTTGGATTTGGTCTCAGACTTTCTCTTGATAGTGTTTCAGGTTGAGGAAAGTAATCCCAATCTGAAACCATCAGATTTCCAAAGAAACCATTGGTGGAAGATCCCCATCTGTATGGCACCATCAGATGCCTCGGAAGGATTGATTCAAAAGAATTTGTAGACTCCCAAATGAATATAGTTGTGTCACCAATACTTGAGAAGAAATTGCAAAATTATTTGGTTCCATGAAGAATCACAGGGATTTTCCCATGAAAAGTTGACACCAGGGGATTGGGATTCTGCAACAAGGTCATCCAGAAAGATATTTCTAAAAACAGGGGGATTTTTTTTGCAAGGGAGGGGAAAAGCATTCTCTGGAATTGGATCTATTGGATGAATCAATATGGGAGATGGCAGACCACACCCAATAAATAGGTCATCTGCATTGTGAGCATTTTTCCAGATATTGGAGGAAGGTGTAGTCAAGCCCAAAAGGCAACACATGAAGGCATAAATGCTATGGCAGAGGGGAGAAGTAGACTTGAGAAACAAATTGGAATATAAGATGTTGGCCTTGCAAGTGTTTGAAAAGGAGTACCTTTGGCAAAGCAGAAGTGAATGGAAGTCTTAATTTGTGATGATTGGAGGGACAATGGATGAAAGTATAGTTGAGGTGAGGTAACTGGTGCAAATAGACCAGGGCCCACTTCTTTGGTAAGTGTGTGTACGTGGAGTGTTATGATCTCCAATCCTTTCAAATGAGTTCATCCATTAAGTTGAATGCATGGTATGGAGCTGCCTTAAAGCTTGGGTAGAAATGAATTGTAGATAATAAAGGAGGTCTAGAAAAATAAAGTTAACTTTTGGGAATTGAATTGCCGACCCCTGTACTTATTTGAAGGAACAACCCCCATTTTGTCCGGGACGTCGTGACGACCAGTGTTGGACGTCCCAGGATGGTCCAGAAATGGTATTTCTGGTCTGGGACATAACAGGGGGTTGCGGATAAAATTTAGTTCTGTGGACTGGGGGTCGTCCGTTCAATTTTTCCCAAGCCTGGGTTTCCAAACATAAAATGTAATTAAAATAAACTAAAATGTAAACTGAGCATGTGCTGTGGAAAATTTTTGAAAAATAAGGAAAACAATATGGTTGACTTCTTGATTTGAGGGTGTTTGAGCAAGGGAAATGTAACATAAAAGTTCCATATTCAGGAATGTGTGGAAAAATTTATCTGATGTAGAAACCATGATTTAGATTGTAAGGGGATGATGGGCTATTGAAGATAGCTGAAACAGAAGAAACAGATGACTTTTAAGCTCATCAACATTGGTTTGTTATATCAAGGGGATGTGTCAGATTCAAAGCTGTAAATCTGCCGCGGAATTTCATTTTCAATTTGTACTGTGTATGGGAAGTGATATAAAACATAAAATAATAATGAGCTATATTGGAAAATAATTGAAAAGAGGAAAAATAGGATGGCTACTTTTTTAGTTCATTATTTTCAACTATGGGTCATGTCACATTAAAGATTAACAACCAGCACCTTGTCAAAATACTTCATTTTTCACTATAGCATGCTGCATGGTCAATTGATTTGAAGCTTTTGGAGCTTGATGTTGCAAATTTTTTAATGCTCTTTTTGCCCTTTTTATGATATAATTTATGTGTTGTAATGATGTGTATAATTGGTGGAGTGATGGTCTAAACAATAAATTCCTGGCGGTGGCATTTCAGCCAAATTAAATCAACGACCCCCTGGGCGCGGGTCAAAATTGTATCAGCGACCCCCATTTTGGGGGTTGGACCAATTTACCAACTTTGGACCAGTTCCAGACGTCAAACGTTGGTCGCCTTGACGTCCCGAAATAACTGGGGGTCGTTCCTTCAAATAACAGGGGTCGGCGATTCAATTCCCTAACTTTTTTGTTAAAGTTTGTCATCCCAAGAAGGCATTGGCAGATGTCATCAAAAAAGATTCAAATTTGTTTGGATGACATACTTACGCAAAAAATATGGGCTTTTGCTTGCATATGTAGCAGAATTGCGCTTTGTTATTGGATCATATCAAAACATAATCTGATTGTGAATCCCATTTTTTCAATGATAATCAAAGTAATTAGAGCAGCACACCCAATTCAAAGGGAATATTGATGTTTTGAATTTTTTGAGTGGCTGTGGTGAAAAAACTCAGCACTAGAAGGAAGAGGAATGAGCCATGCAACTTCAAGCGCACACTTCACAAAACTTTAAAAGAGGGACATATAAGCAGAACTCATTTTCTTATTACTCAAAATCTCCTACTTGGAGTATGAACAGCTTTCTAATAACAGTTCAAATTAAAACACACACTGTTCTGGTTATCTCAAAAGGGTCCCCACAACAAAGAACATGCAACCCATCTGAGAAGAACAAATTCATTGCCCAAGATCTTCTGTCAATCAGGGAAATAACAGTACATGATTTTCAGATGGGGAAAAAAGAGAATTTGGGGGACTCAATGTGGCAAAGTCATGATCATGTTGTCAGATTTCAAGAAGCACAGGGAATGAATTCCTGGTGCCAAGAAGATGATTTTTAACTCTTGAATTGAAAAACTGGAAAATGGAGAAAGATTAAATTGCAACAAGAAAATTATCAGGAAGATTAATGGAATTGAAGGAGCTGGAGGACATGGATGAGGAGAATGGTTGTTGATATCAAGATTGAGGAGGAGAGGGAGATGGGGAGGAAGAGGTGGAAGTTCAGAAACTTTCAGCATCCACCTTTCATTGATGGAACAGCTTTGCCAAAGCAACTTGACCAGTTTGCACCCACAATCTACATGCAAGTGTTGACATGATTATGGATACTTTCTCTCAAAGGTAGAGTTTACAATTTTGTGAATATACTTTCAAAGGGCTTGTCAGTGTAGCATTTGTGGGTGAGTCATTTTTTGACTGCATGAGACACAATAAACACCTGTTGGATGTGATTCTAAGAACCTTAGATTGTGTGGATTCCATCTAGCTTGGATGCTCAAGAGATATGTTGTGATTGTGATCAAGTATGTGAGAGCACTCTTGGTGTGGATCCTGAAGATCCTAAGGCACTTTGATTGGGCTAACTAAAAAAATTTCAGATAGAAGTTTATCTGATGTGATGCTGGAATGAGGATGAACTCGAGATGAAGTCTTCACTTACCCAAGAGATACGCATGAGTTCTCCCATATGCAATGTAGATTTGAGTTTGTCTTTGTGAAAATTCTCTTAAAACTGTGTCTTTTTATCACCACTAAAAAAATATCTGTTGGGCTTGTCCAACACGGCATTGGACATGATTGCAGTCCAATGCTATGTTGGACAAGCCTGTCCAACAGGTTTTTCTGACATGGGATTGGACAATTCTGTCCAATCCCATGTCAAAAATACTTTGTTCAATGGGTTTATCCAACATGGGATTGGACAATGGTGTCCAATCCCGTGTTGGACTCCTGTGTTCAATTGGTTTGTTTGACATGGGATCGGACAGGTTTTTTGATGCCATGTGGGACAGCATCTGTCCAATGAGTTTTGACTCACTGGACAGATTGTTTGATTGTTTTAAGTATGTCAAACTCACTGTTTGATGCAGAAACCTTGTTCAATCAGAGTCAACATACCAAGCGGATGACACTTTGGAATGGGGAGGTGAATGGGGTTTGGCTGAGGTATTGATGAGTTGACAAGCGGCAACAAAGGATTCAAGGGCAGCAATGTGCTTCCCAGAGCCTTGATATGCTAGCTGAGCTTCAATGGGATTTGAAAATTGTTGGGAGAGCATTGAATGGCACGTTGGAAAGTATTGTTTGCAGCGGTAAATCTCCCTTTGCTTAGCTGAACTACTCTGGATGCCTTCTATGCCCAGACATGGTTCTGGTAACTTGCAAAATTGTTTCTTGGTTCATCTTCTTCAGCAACTGGTCAAATCTTTCCAATGGCTCAGATCAAACATTGTGTTCAAGGGAGCTGGAAATTAATTGAACAGTAAGTTCAAGCTCCCCCAAACTCATTGGACAGTGAGTTTGACAAATTTAAAGCAATGAAACAATCTGTCTTATGAGTCAAAATCCATTGGACAAACATTGTCCAACATGGGATCAAACAACCTGTCCGATCCCATGTCAAACAAACCAATTGAACATGGGGGTCCAACATGGGATTGGACACCACTGTCCAATCCCATGTTGGACAAACCCATTGAGCAGAATTTGTTCAACATGGGATTGGACAGAATTGTCCAATCCCATGTTGGACAAACCTGTTGGTCAGGCTTGTCCAACATAGCGTCGGACAATCATGTCCAACACCGTATTGGACACGCCCTCTGGATAGGTTTTTTTAGCGGTGAATCAGTGGTCCTGGTGGCCCTTGCCAACATGTGCATTTGGGAGCATGTCATGAAAACTGACGCGGGTCTGTTTTCATGACATAGTGCTGTGGCCCCTACCAACCTCTGCCTTTGGGAACATGTCATGAAAACAGATGCGCATCTGTTTTCATGACATGGTGCTGCAGTTAAGGTGTGTTTGCCAAGATCAACAGTGCTCACACCAGAGGGCAAAGAGAGAAATTGAGCATAGATTGAATCAATTCAAAAAAAGATACAGCAAAGTGAAAGCTCATTGGCAGTCAATAATAACAGGGGAGAGAAATTGGAAAAACTGATTGACTGCCATAGTTTCATACACAGAAGGTCCAGATGGCTCATCACTCTCATCCCTTCCTTTAACTCAGTTCCACATCTGTCTGCAACTTTCTTGTTCCTATCAAGCAGGCAAGACACAAGGAAAGCTGCTGAGGAGGAGGATGGAGATGATGAGGAGAAGAAGCAATGTGAATGGGGCCACCTGGACTAAATTGGATACTCAAACCAGCAGCTTCACCCCACAGACTTAATGCCTGCCCCTCCTGCTGTTTGTGGAATCATGGCCGCCTAAATTAGATGCTCAAGCTGGCACATAACCCTGGCTGAAGGGACAGAGGGGGTCAAGGGAGAGCAAATAGGGAAGGAGGATAGACACTGACAGATGCCTGTCATTTGAATTCTTAGAAGACTTGGTGTAAAAGCCATCAGAAAAGCCAATGGGTGTGGATCCGTGGAAGCATCCCCAAGCAGCATAAATGAAACTATATCAGGAAGGTAAGGTTCATCATCAATTTTTTCATTTATGGTATACATGGCAGTATATTTGAAGCTCTGGAGATTCAATATGGTCCAGTATGTTTAATTAACTAAGCTGAACACATTGGGTATATCACAGGCAAGATGGGCAGGTAGACTGGCAGTGTATTAGGATCAGGTTGAAGAAAAAAATTAGTTGTGGAAGCATGACAGAGGAAAACTCACCTGTTGCTAGGCTAGTTGTATATAGTGATATCAACAAACTCAATCAAATCCTCAATCATTTGGAAAAAATAAATCAATCTCAGGCAACACACCACAAGACAATTTCTGTGAAGAATAAAGTTTATGGATGGTCAGCCTGTAATCATAGCAATTTTGGTAGTGGGACAATAGGGGCTTTGCCGCATTGCCAATAAATTGCTACAATCAACGCTGCAACAAATACGGTATTTGCAATGTATTGGCATGTATCTTTTCACATATCAGTGCCTTGAGAAAAATTCTTTTATGGCCAATGTGATTCCCTTGGGCTCCTCTACCAGTAAATATGGTTTTTAGTGATTTTTGTTGATACAAATCCTTGTGATACAAACTGCGTATTGTATTGGTTGCAGTGTTGCTACAATGGAATTACCTTCTGGAAAGACCTTAGTAAGTTTGAGCAAGATACTAAATTGACTGTGCCACCTGCCAGCATTTGAAAAATTTCCAAAAACTTGAGTAAGATGTGTGGGAAGACCAGAGTGGCTATACAAATGGGATTGGTTGATCATGGGGGAAGCGTCACCGCCCAATGAACACCATCATACATTTAAGATCCAAAAGGATGAAGGCTTCTGCTCTTTTGGCCTCCTCATCATTGTCAGCCCCACCAGATAAATCCTCTACCAATCAACAAAACCTCTCTACTGACAATGGTGATCCCAATGTTCCTGCCAACAACACCAGTCCCACTGCCAACAACAATACCCATCTCTCCCCCAAGGACAATGATGCTTCTCATGAACCTCTTCCTCCTTATAAAAAGCTTTGCAGAACCTACAGTCCTACTTTTATCAAGTCCTGCCAAAGCACCAACAAAATCACTTCCCCACAGAAATGATCACCTTGCAAATACCTAACCTTCAGTACTACCACTGGCTTTACCATGGCACATGTGTAATCTCCCCCTGCCAGCAGCCAGCCTTTGGTCCATTCCAGTTCAATTCTTTCAGAAAACATGCCAGGTGTTATCAAGCTTGTCTGGGAGCTACTTTTCTTTCACTTCCTCCTACAATCCAATTATGTGAATAATGTTCAAAAAAATGCTCTCACATAGGGGTGGTATGTTTCCTGATGGATGGAAAATATCCTCTACTGGAGGTGAATATTTTGGGAGGTATTCTTGCAGAAATAAATTGAGTAAGATGATGGCTCTGGCACAGTATAATTGGAAAACCAAGCAGACAACAACAGAGAGGCCAACAACTTCATTTCTACTCAACTAAAACAACTCACACCTAGTGTCTTTGAAGCCTACTGTGAAGACCTTATGAAGTAACAATTGCCTTTGATGGCCCATATGGATTACCCCTATCCCTACTCTCCTTTTGACTTTGCCTCCTTCCTAAACTCCACCATCTCCAACTTCTTCAATGCACTGCACTGCAATGGAGGTACAAAAATCTGTACTCTGGTATGCTGGATTCCTATCTTCCATCCACTCAACTCACCAGAAGACTCTCCCATTCTGGCCAATGACGGGTTTGATATGGTAGGATTTCATTTTACTTTCAGGGATTCCCAAGTATATTTAGACTTGAATCATGAGGTGCAATGCTGCAACCAATACAATACGCAGTTTGTATCACAAGGATTTGTATCAGCAAAAATTGCTAAAAACCATATTTACTGGTAGAGGAGCCTAAGGGAATCACATTGGCCATGAAAGAATTTTTCTCAAGGCACTGATATGTGAAACAATACACGCCAATACATTGCAAATACCGTATTGGTTGCAGCGTTGTGAGGTGGGTGTTAACTTGTATGTTTTTAGGTCTACAGACCATCAATACCATACTTTACACAATGGTTGTTTATCTCAACAGTACACCAGGATTGGCTTCTCTTTCCATGCAAAATGCCTGTGAGGATGACCAAGGTTGTCCTTGATTATCTTAATGAAACCTCTGGAAATTGTGTTATAGGAGGCCAAAAAGTCCAAATCAAAAATGCTCAGTCTTAATTCAAACTACCTATGCCTACCCCCTCTCATTGTTTTCTTCTTTTTGAAAGGATCTTTTTTCTTTCTTTTCTTTCTGCTTGTCCAAGATGATAATTACTAATTTTTAATCATTCACTACAAGAAAATCTGCTTCAACTGCCACCAGTTGACATGCAGTTACTTTGCTTTTACTTCTGCTGTTACACCAATCTTACTCAAAGAAAACTTTAAACCAACTTCAATGCAAAGTCACTGTGCATTGTGCACAGTGACTGTGCAGAAAAGTTGTTTGGGATTAATTTGGAAGTAAAAGGGGTAGTAAGATGGGATTAGCCTGCATGTCAACTGATGGCAGTTGAAGCAGATTTTCTTGTAGTGATTCCTTGTCATGAATAACTGTAAAACTAAGATACCAGTCAGGTTTTATGTCATTAACTCCAGAATGTTTCCAAAGTGCATGATCATCATGATTAACTCTTCACAAACCATCAGTAAATTTCCTTTTCCACACCCTTTTATTGTGATCCATGTGGTTCAAATCCATATGGATCATCAGAAATAATGTGTAGTCACATATAATTCACAAAAGTGAGCTCTATTCCATAGCTGATATCAGCCATTTTCTAATGATTTTTCTTTTTCTCTGTGTCAAATGGTAATTTCTTGTGAAACAGCATTCTCAATGAACCATATTCTACAAACAGTTTGCCATGTGTGTAACATGTTACATGCAGGAGAACAAAAGCTTTCGAAGTGGATAACAGATTGACACCTAACCAAATACATTATGCCCATCAGGATGAATAAAAAAATACTTTAGACACACAAACTGAGATATTTCTTTGTGTGTGTGCATGTGCAATATTCCTTACGGATTGTTCATCTGAAGATTATTTTCTGATCTTCATGGCACATTTACTGGTATTTTGCTGGTACTTCTTGATTCACTGGAACAGTGATGTGAAAGTGTGTTGGTAATTGTTTCTTCACTGGTGTGTAATGGATTAACAGTGGGGAGTTACAGATCTACATAGAGGCATTTAGTGTTTCAAACATCAAGATAATTTTTTTTTGCTGTCCAGAAAGGAGTGCAAAATGGCATCATCTTTAGATTTACATCTTCCAACCCTTTTGGCAAAAAAATCTGCCTTGCAGATACAACCTTCAAGAAAATATGAGTGACATCCAGTTCACAGCATTTTGCTGTTACGTGGTCAGACTCATGTCCCTGTCAATGTCTGGTTTTACATGCTTCACTTTTGAAACACATTACCCACTTTGAGATCACCGGAGGTGCTTGTTCAATTATCAATCCCAAGAACCTGAAACTGTGCCTGGTTGATTTCTTTTCTGCTATTTCTTGTTGATCCACATTTTTTAATTTGATTATAATTGGCCAAGTTGGATTCAGAATAACCATTGGTAATTTTTATTAAATATTCACCCAAAATATGCTGGGTGTTTTGAGAAGAAATTCATTTATTTCATTTTGACCAGAGGCAAGTTACGCACAACGCTGGGCCGCTACGCTAAACTACGCTACACAGCCATTGAGCGTTAGCGTAGCGGCATCAGAATTTCACATTTTTTGTGTAGCGTTAGCGCGCAGCTAACGCTGCCACGCTACGCTGATTTGCAGCGGCGCTAACACTGCACCAAATTTTGGGTAGCGTTAGCGCGTCGCTACCGCCGCTACGCTGCGTTACGCCACGCTACAGCGCTTTTAGCGGCAAAAGATGCCATTTTTGCCGCTAGAAGAGCTGTAGCGCAGAATAAAAGGCACTCTTTTGTGCCCTGTGCGCGTAGCGTTAGTACAGATACATGGAACTGCGCTAACACTATGCTAAAAGCTAACAAAAACTTTCTTCCTTTGCGCGTAGCGTTAGCGCAAGTAACTGGAATTGCACTAACGCTACGCTAGAAGTTAGCTTATTTTAGCTACACTACGCTATGCTACCGCTACGGTTAGTGTAGCTGGCCCACCGTTGTTACGCACAATTTGAAACTCACATCAACTGAAGTTGCGCTAGACTTGTAATCAAACTAAAATAAAATTGAACATCTCTTCAACACTATATTGTGTAAGTAATTGCAACTGAGTTGGAACCAACTTATGACAGAGTTACAGAAGGTTGGGCTTGAGTTACGGATAAAACATACGTTAAAGCACTTGCTAGCAAGTGCCATGGAATCATCCCTGGTGTTATTTCAGTCAAGGAGCAGTCTGATAACCTGTGGAATCCAATTGCTTGATCTCCAAGTTGCTTGATTTTAGCGAGAAAATGAACAACCTGAAGCTTCTTAAAGCAAGACCAGAAAAAAAAATTATTATCATGAAACTCCCTAGTAAGCATCTGCCAGAGAGAAATTTAGTGCTTGCTGGAAATGCTCAAGTCAATACACATTGCCTCTTTGCCTCACATCAAGAAGGTGTGATGAATCAAGTCAAGTGTTTTTGAGTCTTCAGACTCCAGTTAAGAAAACAGGTTCAGTGCACCAGTTGACATGGATGATACTCTCATCTTAGACCATCTGCACCGGTTGCGCAGGATTAGCCTAGTTTATTCTAACAAGTTAGGCCTGACTAACCCAAGTTGGGTGGTGCAGCCACATTAGTTTGAGTTTAGAGAGGTGTAAATGAGGTGTTGTGTGATGCCTAATCCATATGTCAGTGTGGAATGCATACTTTTGTGTGCAGGTGACGTGTGAGAGTGAAATAAATGCAAATGAATATGCAATTACGGGTTTATCCCAGGAATAGTGGGGGATAAATCTATCCCCCAGGATTCCAAAAACAAGCTCAGGGATAGGATAATCCTTCCTTATTTCAAGCCGGTGCGGGTGCAATTGGGGAATAAGTGTGCTAATCCAAGCTAAACCCCCGACCAATGCAGCTTTTCTTGATACCTCTTTTACTCCAAAGTTAATCCAAACTAACTTTCCTTGCACAGTCACAGTGCAACATGCACAGTGATGGTGCCACATGCACAGTGAGTCACTGTGCCTGTTGACTGAGTCACTGTGCATATTGCACAGTCACTGTGAACATGCACAGTGACTGTGCAATATGCACAGTGACTGTGCAATATGCACTGTGACTTTGCAATATGCACAGTGACTGTGCAATATGCACAGTGACTTTGCAATATGCACAGTGACTGTGCAATATGCACAGTGACTGTGCAATGTGCACAGTGACTGTGCAATATGCACAGTGACTGTGCAATATGCACAGTGACTGTGCAATATGCACAGTGACTGTGCAATATGCACAGTGACTGTGCAATATGCACAGTGACTGTGCAATATGCACAGTCACTGTGATGCACAGTGATGGTGCCACATGCACAGTGAGTCACTGTGCCTGTTGACTGAGTCACTGTGCATATTGCACAGTCACTGTGAACATGCACAGTGACTGTGCAATATGCACAGTGACTGTGCAATATGCACTGTGACTTTGCAATATGCACAGTGACTGTGCAATATGCACAGTGACTTTGCAATATGCACAGTGACTGTGCAATATGCACAGTGACTGTGCAATGTGCACAGTGACTGTGCAATATGCACAGTGACTGTGCAATATGCACAGTGACTGTGGAATATGCACAGTGACTGTGCAATATGCACAGTGACTGTGCAATATGCACAGTGACTGTGCAATATGCACAGTCACTGTGCATATTGCACAGTCACTGTGCATATTGCACAGTCACTGTGCATATTGCACAGTCACTGTGCATATTGCACAGTCACTGTGCATATTCCACAGTCACTGTGCATATTGCACAGTCACTGTGCATATTGCACAGTCACTGTGCATATTGCACAGTCACTGTGCACATTGCACAGTCACTGTGCATATTGCACAGTCACTGTGCATATTGCAAAGTCACTGTGCATATTGCACAGTCACTGTGCATATTGCAAAGTCACAGTGCATATTGCACAGTCACTGTGCATATTGCACAGTCACTGTGCATGTTCACAGTGACTGTGCAATATGCACAGTGACTCAGTCAACAGGCACAGTGACTCACTGTGCATGTGGCACCATCAGTGCAATATGCACAGTGACTGTGCAATATGCACAGTGACTGTGCAATATGCACAGTGACTGTGCAATATGCACAGTGACTGTGCAATATGCACAGTGACTGTGCAATATGCACAGTGACTGTGCAATATGCACAGTGACTGTGCAATATGCACAGTGACTGTGCAATATGCACAGTGACTGTGCAATATGCACAGTGACTGTGCAATATGCACAGTGACTGTGCAATATGCACAGTGACTGTGCAATATGCACAGTGACTGTGCAATATGCACAGTGACTGTGCAATATGCACAGTGACTGTGCAATATGCACAGTGACTGTGCAATATGCACAGTGACTGTGCAATATGCACAGTGACTGTGCAATATGCGGAGTGACTGTGCAATATGCGGAGTGACTGTGCAATATGCACAGTGACTGTGCAATATGCACAGTGACTGTGCAATATGCACAGTGACTGTGCAATATGCACAGTGACTGTGCAATATGCACAGTGACTGTGCAATATGCACAGTGACTGTGCAATATGCACAGTGACTGTGCAATATGCACAGTAGTGACTGTGCAATATGCACAGTAGTGACTGTGCAATATGCACAGTAGTGACTGTGCAATATGCACAGTAGAGACTGTGCAATACGCACAGTAGTGACTGTGCAATATGCACAGTAGTGACTGTGCAATATGCACAGTAGTGACTGTGCAATATGCACAGTAGTGACTGTGCAATATGCACAGTAGTGACTGTGCAATATGCACAGTAGTGACTGTGCAATATGCACAGTAGTGACTGTGCAATATGCACAGTAGTGACTGTGCAATATGCACAGTGGTGACTGGGTAATATGCACAGTGTGAGGTTGTGCCTCTTGTGTGGCAACAGAAAACAAGAAAGAATAAGCTTTGCTGAAGCTTGTGAATCCAAGGATGGGACTCCAAGGGCTCAATCTTGAATACCAAGATGTTGATTGCAAAGCTTATTAGCAATTCAATAGTGAATTGTTTCAATTCAAGAATCCTTTTGTGCAGCCACACATTAGATAATTGAAGTTGTATCAAAGAAAACATCCTCATCAAGTTTTGCTTCCTTGAGCAAATGTTTGGTCAGCTGATAGGTTCCAGAAAAATCAACAGGCAGTGTTAGGAATGGGTCTTTGAGGCCTTGTAGTAGAGTAAAAAGGGAGTACAATGACTCCAACAGACAATTTATGAAGCGCTAATGTCACATGGCTTGGAGGGTTTGCACTGGTTCAAGTGTTCTACGTGATGGAAAGGAAATGAGGAGGCTCAAATTTTCTCAAGGGACCAATTTAAGATAGAACCATCAATGGTTTTGCTTTGCTGTAATTCTAAGGCTTTTATAGGAGATCATAAGATGACTTGCTTGGGTGAACAACAGCATGAGAACATTCAACAAAAAATGGAATGACAAGCAGTGACATTCAAGTGATACCTCAGGTGGGAAGGATCACAGGCTTTAACCTCAAGATCAAATCTTTCTTTTGGGGTTGATGGTTGCAAACCCATGGTAGCTTTCTCTTTGAGATGATGTGAAACAGCTTTCTTAGGAAGGAGACTCAGGAGACACAAAACCACACACACACTGACACATGTATAGAGAGATAAGCACAATAAATATTGGATGTACAGGTATCTTTATGATCCAATCACATGGACAAAATCAACCACATATTAGGGAACTTAGCATCAGCAGATTCCTCAAGTGTGAACCTCTCAAGCCAGATTCTAAACCTTGTAGGCTGGGGATTGAGCCGCAAGAATTTGTCTGACTCATCAGCAAGACATATCAGCCCGGTTCACATAAGGTCATCATCAGTAAAATTTAACTGACATCAGCAAATGTTTTTAAGTTTTCCCACCCAAATCACGCCAAATTACACCATCAGTAAACAAGGTCTGGCATCAGCATCAGTAAAATAATAAGCTAATGTGAACCCCCCTATTGCATAATCCCAAAAAACAAAGATCACAACAAGCTAATTGAACAAAAATTTCCAAGAAAAAGACCACAACAAAATAAATAAAGAAAGCTATACAACAGCTGTACCGGATCAGGTAACCCAATGCGGGACAACAAGTTGGTCAACTGAGAGAAGAGAAGCAAGATGGATAGACACGTGGAACCATACGGCAGAGATTGTATTAGAATTTAATTTAGACAAGATGCTGGTCACTATGAGTATATACATATCTGGCTCAGAAGCAACCCCTGGAATCAAATTCAGGATCACTTCAATTTCCATACGTTAATGCGAGATGATGAAAAGGATAGAGCTGAGGAACAAAAAAATAGTGATGCAAGTTTCTAGATGGTCTAGACTTCAAGTCACTGCGATCGTCGTGTCTGAGTCAGCGGATAGAGTATTACTGGTACTTGTATCTGCTTGCAGATGATTCACATCTCTAGCAGCTGATTCGAGAGGGGGTGGATCGGAGGCGGCGGATTCGAGAGGAGGTGGATTTGAGGCTTTCAAGGGCACGAGGTGGGAGGCTGGTTCGCCAAGGTGATCCGTGGCTTGATTGTCCGAATGGTCTCGTACCGCTCCACTAGTACTTGGATTGAGGTCAGGATGGTTTTCATTTCCTGTAGCTGGTTTAAGTTGGGTAAGAGGAGGATGTGAGGATTGACGTTCACCAATTTTCGGGGATGAAACGCGAGTTGTGCTTGGAGTAACTTCGGAGGTATGATCTGTGCTTGGAGCAACTTCTGAGGTATGATCTAGCTCAGAGGGTACGAGTTTACTGGTACTTGCATCGGGCGCAGGGTCGCGTCCATCTGTTGTAGTCGGTTCGAAAACAGAGTCTGAGACGTGAGGGGCGACAAGCTTCTGGGTAGATTGGAGAGACTTCGAGGCCTGCTGGATCAGCGAGGCGAATTGATGGTGGTTAGCCTTCAGATAGCGGGCCTGGTTACTGAAGATTTTCTCGCGATTTTTATCGAGCCTGAGGTTCTCCGACTCTTGGAGAGATTCCCATTGCTCAAGCTCCTCCCTAAGAGATTCGAGCGACTTTTGGTGCAGCGGATTCGCGTCCAGATTCGCATTGAAGAGCGTAATGTATTTACTCAGTCTGCGCGTCTGCATGCTCGTCGTTCCATTCGAGCTTAGCCCATGCTTCGATAGCTCCGCCTTGATGTCTTTGGTCTTGAGACTCGCAAAGTGTGGCAGTGGGATCCGTGTTTGAGGTGGCTTTGTGCCTCCCCGGTGCGACGTCTTGATCTTCTTCGCTGGCCCGGATGACGGGGCTTGATTCTTCTTCTTCCCACTGAGACACGCAGTAATGTGCTCATCCATCTTGGAGTTGAGCATCTGAGTCGAACATACTGGACACCTCACTGGGGCGGCGGCTGAGGATGAGGAAAGGATGGACGCTCAAAGATCAATTCTCTATCCGGAGTAAACCCTTCGCGTCTACAAGATAATTCTCAGGTAATCGCGTTAAATGAGGGGCTTACGATCAGTGGGATTATAAGACAGCATTTCAATCTCATGATCAGATTCGTCTCCCTTCGTGGATTGACGTTGAGGTTTCCGCTTGGGAGGGGCAGCCAGCTGGGCTTTTTTTTGAGCCCTGGTTTTGGGCTCAGGGAGGCTGCGAGTTTCTTCCGCTTTCTGCTTGCTGTGCGCGTGACTATTTTCCTTAGATTTCCTAGTCGCGTCCTCCAACGGGGTTCTGTTTTTTGTGGTGTTTCTTGAGAAGGGATTTACAGACGTAGATTGGATCTGTTTCAGTTGAGATTCGGATGCCTGGGCGCGTGCGATGAGCTTGAAGATTTCTTCGCGCGCATCCTCCCAACAGATCACGGCAGACTCCAGCGTGGGGACGGGCTTGATTTTCTCTTCCTGGGCCTCTACTTTGCATATCGGACAGCGCTGGCTATTGCCTACACCGCCTAATCCCGTCGCGCCTATCTTGTGATTATTCGAGTTGTTGTTAAAACACGTCCGTATACAGGATGAGCAGAACGTGTGGCAGCATTTCTGGATGTGAATGATAACCGGCGCCTGGTATAATTCTTTGCAGACCTGCACGTCAAGGAGGAGAGGACAGATGAGCGCGATGCAGAGCAAGATGTTTGCAGGATGGAGAGAAAGAGCTTACTGGACATCTCAGCGTGGAATCAAGTGTGCTGAGTGCACGCAGTTCGGGAGGAAAGTCTTGTGGTGCTACGAGGGAGAGTTGGTACTGGAGTGAGTTCTTGTTTGTCTTGGAGGACATCGTTTGAGATGGGATGGATGCGGTTACGCGTCGGAGTCGGAGTCGGAGAAGGAGAAGGAGAAAAGGAGAAGGAGAAGGAGAAGGAGAAGGAGAAAAGGAGCGTCCTTCACAGTCACTGCTTTGACTCTGAGTGAGCATACCCAGCTGCCCCGGGGGCATGAGGGGGCCATCCGGGAATCCCCGAAACCCTCTACAGACAGGGCCGCATTTGGTTCTGAGCATCACGGGTCTCTTTATCTGATCCGATCTTCATCATCAAAACAATCTCAAACTTCCATAGCAAAAAAATAAAATAAAAAACTATATTGGAATTGATACTATAGATTTCAACTTTATGTACATACATAATACATATTGATCTGATTGCAGAGAGAAAAGGCACACATACAAAATGGTCCATGAAAGTATTTCCAGAAGTTTCTCTGATCCACAGACCAAGCCTATTCTGTTTGGACAGCTAATCTCTCTTAAAACACCAGTCCACTTCTCAAAAACAGCTCACTCTTCAAAAACAGCTCACTCTTAAAAAACAGCTCACTCTTAAAAACAGCTCACTCTAGTTAACAAACAGTCTCTACGCAGTAGAAATGTTGCTCAAAGTATCATATGAGAAGTGAGCCAAGTTGTTTGGCTAAATTCAATGATACTTACATAAATACATAAATAAATACATTCCTCTCATGAAAGTTACCATGGAAATCTGAAAAATGTGTGTATGGCTCGAGTGAGAGTCCCATTGCCAACCCTGACCATACATAGCCAGCTATACGACAACAAGAGTCCACCTCATATTTCCACATTCCAATTATCCGTCACTCCCAACAAGAGTTGTCCACTTTCTATTTAGATGACAGTCAAGCACTGAACTGATCTCCGTCAACGTCCGGAATTCACCTTGTTTCCTCGTCTTGATCACCACACACAACAAAATATTTTAAACGTTGATAGTCATTTCCTGTTGTCATATCTAAATAAGCCAAAAAAAAAATCACCAAAACAAAATTGCCCATTGCCTCACTCAAAGACTAGTGCCAAGTTTGTATATACAAAACATCTACTGCCGCCGGACTTTCATGCATCCAATGAGACAGGGCACAGCAGCAGCGGACGGGGCAGTGTGGTGCAGGGGAGCAGGACAACGAAGGGGGCGGGGCAGAGAAGCTGCAAGATCCCTTAAGCCAACCGGCGGTGGGTGCTGATCATGCATCTACACCGCCAAAACAAACCCATCCGGTGGGCTTGTTCGACATGGCATCAAACATCATTGTCCAATGCTATATCGGACAAGCCTGTCCGACAGGTTTGTCGGACAAGGGATCGAACAGCCTGTCCGATGCCATATTGAACAAGCCCACCGGATGGGTTTGTCCGACATGGGATTGGACAATGGTGTCCGATCCCGTGTCAAACCCCCATGTTTGAGGGGTTTGTTTGACATGGGATCGGACAGAATTGTTTGATCCCATGTCAGACAACATCTGTCCGATGAGTAACAACCCATCGGACAGATTGTTTGATTCTTTTGAATCTGTCGCCGAGCCTTGCTTGGCGAGCTCTTCGCCAAGTAGGCCAATGACCTGCTCAGTGAGTTTTTTGCCGAGCAGGCCAATGACCTGTTTGCGTAGAGCAGGCCGGCCTGCTTTGTGTCTGCAAGCCCAATGACAAGCTCTTCACCGAGCAGGCCAATGACCTGCTCGGCAAAGAGCTCGCCAAACAGGTCAATGATCTGCTCATGAAGAGAAGGCGGGCCTAGAGCAGACCGGTGGCCTGCTCGGCAAGATCTCTGCTGAGCAGGCCAATGACCTGCTCTGAGCTCGCCGAGCAGGTCATGGACCAACTCTTCGCGAGCAGGTCAAATGACCTGCTCGGCAAAGAGGTCGCTGAGCAGGCCAATGACCTGCTCAGAGCTCGCCGGGCAGGCCAATGACCTGCTCAGAGCTCGCCGGGCAGGCCAATGACCTGCTCAGAGCTCGCCGGGCAGGTCAACAGGCAGGCCTACTCTGAGCTCGCCGAGCAGACCACTAACCTACTCGCGGTGGCCTGCCTGGCGAGATATTTGCCGAGAAGGCCAACGACCTCCTCGGCAAAGAGCTCGCTGAGCTGGTCAACGACTTGCTCGGCAAAGAGCTGGCTGAGCAGGTCAATGACCTGATCTGAGCTCGCCGAGCAGGCCAATGACCTGCTCGCGAAGAGCAGTGCTCTGAGCTCGCCGACCAGGTCATGGACCCAATCTTCGCGAGCAGGCCATTTGCCTGCTCGGCGAAGATCTCGCCGAGCAGGTCATTTGCCTGCTCGGCGAAGATCTTGCCAAGCAGGTCATTTGCCTGCTCGGCGAGGATCTTGCCAAGCAGGTCATTTGCCTGCTCGGCGAAGATCTCGCCGAGCAGGTCATTGGCCTGCTCGCCGAGCTCAGTGCAGGCGGGCAGGCTCTTCGTCATGAGCAGGTCATTGACCTGTTCGGCGAGCTCTTCGCCAAGCAGGTGATTGGCCTGCTCGGCAAAGGGCTCATCATTGGACTGCTTGCTGAGCTCAAAACAGGCCGGCCTGCGCTCCGCGAGCAGGTCATTGACCTTCTTCAAGAGTTCTTTGCCAAGCAGGTCATTGGCCTGCTTGGCGAAGAGCTCTCCGAGCAAGTCATTGTTCTGCTTGGCAATATGTAGATTCAAAAGAATCGAACAATCTGTCCAATGGGTTGTTACTCATCGGACAGATGTTGTCCGACATGGGATCAAACAATTCTGTCCGATCCCATGTCAAACTAACCCCTCGAACATGGGGGTTCGACACGGGATCGGACACCATTGTCCAATCCCATGTTGGACAAACCCATCCGGTGGGCTTGTTCAATATGGCATCGGACAGAATTGTCCGATCCCATGTCCGACAAACCTGTCGGACAGGCTTGTCCGATATAGCATCGGACAATGATGTTCGATGCCATGTCGAACAAGCCCACCGGATGGGTTTGTTTTGGCGATGAGCTGATCGCAGCGACAGCCAGAGGCCCAGCCCAACGTCCGTCGCTTCCGGACGAGCGCCCACAAGAGAGCAACCAGCATCATCATGCATATATATATACCATAAAGAAAGAAAGAAACCGCCCACTCGAAAAAAAAAAAAAAAAAAAAACAGGGGGAAATGAAGAACCGGAAAGTGCTCGGGCCAACAAAAGAGAAACAAAGGTGCAGACGGAGAGACGACAGCTGGGCGCGAGCGAGAGCCCACAACAAAAGAACAAGGTGGTACTGGTAGTGGTAGTAATAGTAGTAGGTACATCATGGCGACAAACAAGGGCAGAAGCAAAGCCGGGATAAATAGAGAGAGAGAGAGGCGCATAGACATTTTGTGTGTGTGTAAGACGCGCATGGCAGGCTGGCCAGCATATCAGAGCGGGGATGGGGAGCAAGGATTAAGTACATGTATGCATAAGTGTAAGTATACGGATTCGGTCCGCGAGACTGGCGAGCTCAGAGCTGGAGGGCCCCCAGGAGGAACCCAGCGGCGGGGGGACCCACCCACGATTGGCGGCGAGAAAAGAAAACGCCGGGGGAGGGGAGGGTCAAGTCAAACCAAATTTTTAACATTTGGACAAGGCGAGGCGGAGAGAAGGCACAGAGGGAGGGAGGGGGGGGGGGGGGGGGGGGGAGGAGCAAGGCGAGAGCTGGCGCCCCAGGGTGCATGTATATATGTATTGTGTGGCGCACGCGCGGCTCGTCTGGACGGCTGAAACTTGAGGCGGATGCGGAGGACTGAAGAGCGGGGAAGACGGGGACGGCAAGGCGGTGGGTTACGATAAGCAGGGCCAAAGAAAAAACAACAAGGCCCATGATGTTTGCTGGACTAAATATGAGGGAAGCATATAAGAAGGGGAAGTGCGAGATGAAGGGAGAGCTTGGGCGGGCCGGGATCAGTCGTAGTCGAACGGCGCGTCCATCGGCTCGTCGTCGTACCAGCGGTCCGGGTCCAGCCAGTCGGCCGCATCCGGCCTGTACTGCGAGTCGTCCCCGGACGCCGTCGACGATTCCGCCGCCCCCGCCGTTGCCGCCCCACGCTCCCCACCTCCTTCCCGTTGCTCTCCCGCATGATCACCATGGGCGTCTTCGTTGTTGACAAGCGAGTATCGGCTGCGTATGTGCAACATTCACAATCATCATCAGGAATGTTATTCGTACAACAACAGGTCCTCTCTGGCTCGCCTCATGCGGGAATGTGGTGACTTACCAAACTGGACACGAGCCGTTCTGCTTCAGCCATAGCACGATGCAGTCCTCGTCGTGGAAGAAATGTTTGCAGGGCAACTCCATACACGCATCGCCGGCCGCAAAGGTATCTTTACAGATAGCACATTCGACGGGATCCTCTTGACCTGAAGAGAAACAGAGAAAAAAAAAAAAAAAAACCTGCCCCGCATTAGGAAATTAAATCTACATGAAGTACAATGGACGGGTTGGCGGCTCACCCATGGAAGCCGGGTCGAACTTGAAAGTCCTCAAGGATTTGATGGTAGATTCGGAAGCGGGGGTAGGATTGTGGCCGCCGTTGACGCCGGTCATGTTGATGAGCTGGTTCAAGATATCCTGCATGGCCGAGTCGGAGGCGACGTAGTCGCCGAGGTTCTGGCCGAAGGTTCCGCCGCCGTTTTGGTCCATGTCCAGATGGGTGGTCGTGAACCCGAACCCGCCGCCACCAGTGCCGTTCGCGAACCCGAACCCGCCGACGAACCCGTTCACTTCGTTCCCACTCATCGTAGCTTCCGACGACTGCTGGTTTAGCGAGTTGAGGATGTTAATGAACTGGCGCAGCGGATGCGACTCCTCCAGATTAACCCGGGGCGATCGCGGCGTATGACGAGGCTGAATTCGGGGTGCACTTTCTCCAGGTCGGTCTTCAGATGGTGAAGCAGCTCGAGGTTCTGTCGATCCTGAGGGGGAGGGGGGCTGATCCTCCGAAGCAGCAGCCTCGGGCGCTGGGGTGTTGTGAGTATGGTTCTCTGCCGCCCGACGTTCATTTTCTGGCGCCGGACTGTTAGAAGGCATCAAGCCAAAGGCAGACTGAAGTAAACTAGACAGAGAGAAGATTGAATTCAATTCGCTTGAAAGATGGTATACAAGGGGGTGTTGTGTAAGTAAGTCACTTACGATAAAATTCCATTCATGGGTTGTGCGGGTGGAGTGGGGGGAGTTCCGAGCGTAGAGCGATCCTCGTTCGGAGTTCGCTCATCCGCTGACGGTCTTGCTGGGTCTGCCGAAAGTCTCCGCTGAGCGGAGGGAGGCTGAGAATTGTTGTGGATTGGGTTTGAGTTGCGGGAGCCAAAAGTGAACGAGAAAGCGCCCTGAGCAGGTTGGGCAGGGGTAAGAATGAAAGGATTGGAGCTGTTTTCACTATTGTGGCTGTTATTGTTGTTGTTGTTGCCACTCTCGTTAGTCTGGTCTGATCGGTTTGCAGGAGGGGTGGGAGCATTGGAAAATGTTTGGGGAGAGTAATGTTGGGCAAGGAAGTCGCCTATACTGGTGAGCGCATGGGGTCCAGATCGAGGTGGAGGGGTGGCTAGAAGCAGATCCTCAAAGCAGAGGTAAGTCTTTCTATGGCACCTTTTGTAAGATTGGGTACTTACGATGAGAGGAAGAGGGCAGGTGATCAGGATCGGGCGGATCGGGGATGGAAGGGGCTGAGAGGATGTTGATGAGGGGGTCGATGAAGTTGATGAAGGGAGGCTGACGATGAGGTTGAGCATGTTGGTTCTGTTGTTGTTGCTCGTACCTTTGCCTTGTACTCGGGATGGGTGGGCTATCTGAGTCGTGGAATGGATGTGCAAACTGTCGTGGATAACGGTTTCCGTTGGGTTGGGATTGATTTGGGATGGGCATCTCTTCGACGAAGCTCGAGTAGCAGCTGAAGCATCGTGGTTCCTCTGGGTTATCTGGCTGTGGGAAGTAGTTCTCGCAAGCCTGAGGATGCAGAAGAATAAGAGTCAGTCAGTATGCGATACTTGGAGTGTAAGATTAGTTAGTTAGTTAATGAGTGAGTGAGTTAGTTTAGTTACATGGCAGAACCAGCGTGGGATGGTACTAGTGGAGTGAACACTCATTCTTTATAAAAAAGTTGTTTGTTTTTTTTTTTTTTTGAAGTGGTTTCTTAAAAAAAAGAGGAAAAAAGAAAAATAGAAATATTTAGACACGCATTTTTTAATTTGATTTGGGTCAGACTCAGGGGGAGGAACACCCCGAGACTACCTCGGGGGAACCCACCCCCACCCCTAAACACACACACACCATCACAACTTATTTACATTAATCACATTCCTCCGTCTTCCGCTCACTTCGATCACCCCCCAAAATATAATATATTCACACTATTTAGTGCAAGTCAGCACAGTGTATCTACATACATACAAAAAAAATATGTACCAAGCTGGAGCAGGCGCAACACAAGGTTTCAACTAAGAAGAAAGAAAAGAAGAACCCAAGCAGGAAAGGGTGTTGCTGGAAAACATTCACAGAGAATCATGGATTCACAATGCAGAATTGACAACATCATGAACACGAATTGGCCATATCCGGCTGAGGGCGATGGAAAGGAGAGTTGAGATGGCTTCATTTCCATATATATATATATTGCAGCAGCGGGAGTGGTCATTCTCGTAAGAATCTTTCAACACATTCTCAAAAAACCACCTGATACGTGAAAGAATTATGTACCAAGAGTACTAGTGATGGTGTGGACGAGATAACAATCATTTTCTTGTTCATAAATCTATTAAAGGATTCCAAAAAAAAAAAAAAAGATGATCACAAAGCTAAACATGGCTTTCCTATCAATCAACTAATTTAGTTTATTCATTTACGAGCAGATATCTGTTGATCAAAGGAAAAAAAAAATTTGCACGAAAACACATCCAGAATGATGTTCTATGTATCTGCTCACTCACTACATGCAACAGCCGGATGTGGAAATCTGGATTCCATTTCTGTTCAATGTTTTCTGATCTGTCCCAGAATCAATGTATCATTTTCATTATTTCTTCTCTTTTTCTATCGCATCTGGTAAATTGTCAAGTTATTTACAGGAGATTTCCGTCGGGTCAAGGAAAGTGTGTACATAACTGGATGGTCTTTTGTCAAAACTCGTGGATGTTTTTTTTTTTTTTTCAAACTCAGCTTCTCGTCATCTTGATGAGCATCCTTCTTGTACCAAACGCGGCCTTACAACATGCATCAAAATCTAAATCCGAATACATATTGTTCGGGTTCGAGCTCGGGTGGAGGCTCCCACGGGGGGTGGTGTTTTTGGCCAGCGGGTGATGAGCATCGGGGGATTTCGGATGCGGGGAATGGATTGCCGGAGTCATTAGCACCGCCAACAGCAACAGATTCCTGCCAACAACCAACCCACTCGCACCGCTTTCCTATAATTAGTCCAAACGCATGGCGGCACTCTTATCAACCCCACGAAGAAGAAGGAAGAACAGGTCTTGCCATTTCTGCGGCGCGGGAAAACAGACAGATTGTCTTTGTGGAGGTTGGGCGCGCACGGATGAGGTGAGTCTTGTGTCAACACTGTTCAGTTGGATCAAGTTTGTCAATTCGATGGATCCATTCATGGCAACAGAAACAAAAAATAAATAAATAATGAACTATCTTGGTGGATTGGTGCCTCGTTTTAGAATGGAAATCTTATCGATTATCTCCCGCAAATGTCGGATCCCAATTTGAACCCCACACCTCATCCCGCCTTTTCAATTCCACGCATCATGACCGTATCCAAGATGCCCGAAAGTTTCAAGAATGCCGCTTCCTCGCCCGATTCCCCGTCATCCCCCTTCTGCTCAACATGTCTCGCGAATCAAAACCTACACCTCAACCTGTTGGCCAACTACCTTCCCGGCGACGCGGATCTACAAAACCCTCATACCCGAGCGGATCTAACAACCTCCACAAGAGTGAGCCTTCAAAAATAATGCAGTATCAATGTTGGGATTTTCTAAATAAAACAAAGCCTTGCATCACAAAATATATACCAACGGAGCATCATTGAGAAGCTAACCGCCCCCCCCCCTTGGATTGTTGACTTGAACCTTACAGGAATTGCTGAATAATTTACCCGCTTACAGGGCATCGTTGGAGGCGCGTTATCCCATACTTTGCTCTGCCTGTTCGCTGAAAGCATCCGAAATTATCAAAGAACGGAATTACAAAGTGAAAGCGTTTTCGCTTAACGAGTCCGTCAAGCGTCTCGTGGAGCCCTTCCAATCTCGCCTTAATCCCACAGGCCTCTCAAGCCAGAACCCTCCGCTTCACATCTCTGGCATGGGCGGCTCGCTCTGGACCCTCCAGGAATGGATGTGGAGATTCCAAGGGGTCGGGTGGCTTTCTTGTTACCTTGCTAGCATCTCCGTGGCTCTCTATTGTCGGTCAAGGTTTCTTTGGAATATTTATACTTTAATTTTGACTGGAGTCGCGACTGGATATTCATCCTGATATAACCGCTTTTCTTCTTCTTCTTCTTCTTCGCTTTTATGCTCCCCTGTCTCGAATCGCTTCTTTTTCGCCTTGAGAGAAGCTTCTTTTATCTACCCCAGAAAGCTGCAGATCCTCACTCCTGAATCTGCTCCAAGTCCCACGTTTCTGGGGCTTCCTATGGTGTTAACTTATTGCATGCTGGAACTTGGATGTACTTTGTTTGATTTCACCTGGGCCCGCGTGCGCAAGAACCGGGCGCAGGGTATTCGGACCAAAGTCATTGGAAAACGCTGGTTTGTGGTGAGTTTGATTTCCCTCCCTTCGCCTTTTTCTGTGTTTTGAACTGTGCAGTCCGAATCTGACTGGTTGACTAGCTGTCATGGATACCAGTGCTTGAACGTTGTTGCATGTCTCCTTCGTCTATTCCTCTGGTTCTATGTATGTGGCACAGGAACTAACGAGCATGCAGTCGAGCACATCTTTGATGGATCAGATTCATCCGGCAGCCTGATCTTTGGTTGCATCGCAGCGGCTTTGATTGCAGTTGAGTATCTAGAAAGTAGTATGAAGCGATTTGTTTTCAGCAGGAAGCAGGCCGACTGAATTAATGCAATTGCCTCTCTAGCTGCTCGTAGCTTCACTCAACGTGCTCCATACCGATTCGCCGATTGGGATGAAGTCCCTGCCTCATTCGAAAGCTCGGAGCTTGGCTCAGTCGACGCTCAAGCCGACGCCAGGCCTTGCGGAGCATGAGCTGTTCTCTACATTATCCCTGGCTCGCCCACCCTCAAGTTACTCGACTCAGATAGTGAACCTTCAGAATGCTGAAAACGAAGCAGAGTCACACACAGGCCGCGTATCAGCAGAGCCCAAGTTCGGGGAACTCACATCCCTTCAAACCCCCTTCAACGAGTCTAGTCAAGCGTCGAACGCTCTATCCAGGAGTACGATCGAAGAAGGCAGGGATACCCCGATGGACTGGGAGCCCAGTCCAGACCCCGATTTCCACTCGAATAATATCCTCTTGCGCCCACAAACGTTCCCTCACTTTCGAGAAGAAACGGGGATCGAGGACCTCTTTCAGACTAAAGCTAAGTTGGTCGAGAGTGATGATTCTGATACAAGGCCAGCGGGATGGTTCAAGAACCTCCTTTCCCTCAAGTCAGCCATCAAAAAGGAGTAATTTCTTGATCTGGAATGCGTCTCCATCTCTTTTTTTTTTTTTTTTCTCTCTCTCTGTCTTGCTGAGCAATCGTTTCTGTGAAATTATTTATGTCCCTTTCTTCTTTGTTATCTTGGCTATGATTGATCGTCTTTATATGCGTTTTGAAGTTCTTCATGTTCGTCATCTCCTCACTTAGTACTTACGTCAAACTACGGAGGTTGGTATATATTTCTGCGGTCTTTTGGGGTTGAAAAAGGAGCAGGATATGCCTGCTTTCATTCCACACCTCCTTGTGAAGTCTTTCAAAATTTTCATGTTTCTTCTAGGCGACGGGAATCTTGTACCAATAACAATCTAGTGAGAACAGGACGGCATCAGGCCCTCTGCATAAGTTAATGCCCGAGTCAAGTCTCACGAGTCGTTGTGCCTATCATGCATTAATCTTCCAGTTTATCACTGATTAGCGAATACGCCAGACAACATCCCCGATATCTTCACCAAGCCCTCTGGTAGGTTGCGTTCTCAAGCGATCGCCCCTATGGCGATCAATCAGCTCACAATCTGGACATGATCTCGGTGGAAGTATTTTAGTCACTCCGATTACTACCAGATTGCGGTGCCTGACGCCGAACCCATAAAGAGTGTGCTCATACAAATAATAATACCGTCAAGATCGTCGTATTTATAAGAAGAGAAATGCACCACTTACGCGGTGAATACTTATGAATCACCGAGTAGCGAGCTCCTCATGGGGGAAGTTTAAGGTACACACGACAGGAGTACCTCAGAGAGCGAGCTACGTAGAAGGATTCGCTTCAGTAGGAAAGCTCCTTCTCCAGCCTGGAGATGGAGCTTTGAGATGGAGATCATAGTAGATGTGAAGCGCTCCAGTGATCTTTCCTTCCTGAAAGTTTGCCCATCCCCACCTGGATGCGCCTGGATAAACATGGATAGACACCCTTAGACACCACTAGTGAAGGAGTCCACTGCAACCTTAAATGTCCCTCGTCATTATGTAAATCTTCTGACTCAGTCATGACTTATGAGCCTCTCCCGAAGGACCATCTTCGCTATCTTCAGTTCTTATCAGTACATAAATGTGTACTCAGCTTCGCTTTATCTATCAGCAAAAGAAGTTGGGACATCTTCTTTCGCATCTTTTTCACTTCTTGATTAGAATCTATTCTTAAGCGATACGTGCTGTTACTGCTTTTAGCTCTACTATCGGAATTGTACATATCATTTCAAATACACTGCAGAGAGGGTACCACCACATCTCAGTATCCAAGTTCCTCTTCCAAGAATTACATTGCACGCCAAATATTCGTATCTTCACCAAGGACCCGATTTTTAAAACTACAGCTATTACGCACACCAAAAACCATCCGATTTCCGATTCCAAAGATAGCCAAGCGAAGATGAGGGATAATCTGAGGAAACTGTTAACGTCCTACCGGTACAACAACTGTTATCCGCCCTCCGATCTCGCCATCCAATCCTCGTTCGAACAGCCCTACCTCAGCTTCGATAGTTCTACGAACCGATTCAGCCATTCAGCGACGGCCGGCGATAAACTCTCATCCCCCGCGAAATCCTGCACTGATGATACGAAACCACCACCGCGAATCATCATCTACATGATCCCGGGGAACCCAGGGTTGGTAGAGTTCTATGAAAAATTCATATCGCTGCTATGCACTTCCTTGGATCGGATGGTGGGCGGATGTGAGGTCGTTTGCGGATCCCATCTCGGCCATTCCTTGCGACATAACCATAACACGGATTTCCGATTTTTGGAAAACTTCAAGATTTGGAACAACTGGTCTCCCTCCATTTCCACTTCTAATTTACAACAAAGTGACTCGTTGGTGGATCAAGTAGAGTATCATTCTCAGATTGTCGGTAAAATTATAAACGAAGGTATCCATCGTCCAGATCACACCAAGCTTATCATCATGGGTCATAGTGTGGGGGGATACATTGCAACAAAGGTAAGACGCGTCGCTTTACATCGCAGAGCGAAAAGAAAAATTATATCTTATCTTGGAAGCGTTTTTCTTTCATTCCGTTCAAGCTTCTTTCTATCCTTCTCTTATTCACTTTCATTACCTGGCAAATTTGTTAAAACGCGTCTTTCTTGGCAATAGCCTATGCAAGACTTGTTGAATTTTTCTCTTCGCATCGGAATACAAAAAAAAAAAAATCTTTTTGAGGGATTATTAGCAGAAGAATGATCAAGAGAATCCTTCACTAATGATCATGTTTCCTCCTTTTTTTTTTTTTGAATCCATCTTCATCAGATACTCGAAAGATACCCGACCCAAATCACGCATGTCATAGGCTTATTCCCCACGATTTCTCATATAGCTCGATCACCGAATGGACGCAGATTGTCACCACTATTCTCGCCTATCTTGCTTCCTTTCATCAACTTGCTGCAATTATTTGTTTGCTTCATCTTGCCCAAGACAATTATCTATCGACTGATCACCTTGGTCTATAATCCGATCAGTGGTACTCGTCAAATCAATTCCAAATCAGCGACTCAAGAAGAGCAAGAACACATCACAATGAAAGAAGAAGAAAAGCCCGACAAAACCACCGCCGCTTCTATATCAGAACACAACTTATTAATTATGTTCAATTTTATCTTGAATATCAATTCAGTCTCAGCTGTTTTAAAAATGGCAAGATCAGAAATGGAATCGATTCGCGATTTGAATTTACAATTAATTACTAGATTCAAACAACAGTTAACATTTATATGGACTAGTTCTGAAGCAGATGAATGGGTAGGCGAGACAGAAATTACAGAAATTATCGACACTTTAAATTCAGACCATCATCAAGCGGACTCTATCTCTGAGAAGGAGGCAGAGCAACAACGCGTTACTACTACAGAATTCACAGATCCAGCTACTTCCACTAGTAACGACCCCGAGTCTTCTACACTTTTCCGAGACCAGCCAAACCACTCCTCGTCAATGGTCAAACATACCGAGCAAGTCCCGTCGTGGAAGAGAATGCATGAAGGAGTACCACATGCTTTCTGCTTGAGTAAGTCTTCATAACAGCACCGTGACTCTTATGTGTTCTTTTACTCTCTCTCTCTCTCGTTCGGTATTATTCCTCAAACCCGGACAGATTCATGATTGATATCATGCTGACGAGATTTACTTACTGACATTTTTTCCTTCTTCTCTCAACTATTCTCTTTTTTTTTGTCAGAGGATAACGAAGTCATGGCGAAAGAATGTAGTGTCCTTATTCAGAACAAATTATCACACTTCTTGGACTCTTAAAGAGGAAGCTCTTATTTCAGTAAAAGTTTGACGTGTAATTGTTTGTTTGAAGAAAAGAAGAAAATGCCTCATCAAATACTAACACTTAAATTTGATGTGCGTGTGGATATGAGGGAAGAAATAGAAACTGATTGTTTATTCTTGTAATCTCATGTAACATTATCATTGTAAATCATTTTTGTCTCCTGATCTCCAACAGCATGCTCTACCCCTTCTAGTGGAAGTGATAATTTTGTGCGCAACCAGGGTATAACATTTCAGGGAGTGCTGAATGTTTAGAACATTGCAAGCTAAAGAGCAGTTTTAATTTGTGACAAGAAAAGAACCCAAGATGGTACAACATGGTTTGTTAGGTGCTCAAAAGACAAGCCGTCATTGCTAACTTGCTGTGGTGGTTGTACTTATCTACCACAAGGACCATTGGCTTTACAAGCTTTTCAGCTTCAACATGGTTGCCAAGGCAAGATGTGAGATGGTAGCCCTCATGTCATTCAACCCTTCTTTCCATCAACTTGTGACAGTTGGAGGGGGTCAGAGACAATATGAGTTCAGTTTTGCCCCTCTAGGGTGTATCTTGGATACACACTTCAACCATTCAGAAAGACACACCAGGGGAGATTTCATGGCACCCGTTGACGGGTGCCATTGCACAACTCTTTACCCTCTGGTGGTTTGAAGTGTGTTTGCAGGTAGTCACATGTAAACTGCATGTTCAGCTGGAATTCAGTTTGAACTCATGGGTAATTTCATAGCATGTGTTGCTTGATATGTGGTGATTTTATGTTGAGCTCAAGTGGAAAACTTGAGGCATGCAAACCTGAACTGATACTCAAAAAACCAGGGTTCTGAATTTATCATTATTTTAAAGATATACTTTCCTTTTGATCATTACATTTCAAAAAATTGCCTTATTTTTTTCTTTTTTTTGAGCCAAAAAAACTTGAATGTAATGTGTTTTTTTGAAAGGAATGAATTCACCATCTTCTATTTTGGAGATGCCACAATTCATTGTAGTTGGTCCTGCATTTTTTAGGCATTTTAAAATCTTGATCTTTGGCTCTTTACTTACCCCCATATGCACATGTTATGCCTTGGACCAAACTTTCCAGCAAAGGATTGTTTACATTTTCAACCATGTTGTCCCATTTTAACCTGTGTCTGGTCAAAACCGCAAAAACAGCCTTTGAAACCTTTCACACACCTGGAAACCATTGTGAAATCTGAATTGGTACTCTGCTGCACAATTGTGCACCGGAGTACAAATTCAAATGTCACAAAAATGTAACAAGCATACACCAAGCACCACAAAAAAACAAAAAAGTGACTGATGGGAGTTGGTCTTTGGCAAATCTGGCACAACTTTTGACCCAACTTCAAAAAAAAAAAGCAAATATGACACACATTCAATGCACAGTCACTGTGCAAAATGCACAGTGACTGCGCAAAATTATCTGGGAAAAAATCAAAGTGGAGCATTTTGGAGGTCAGCAGTAAGCAGGAATCCTGCTCATTTTTTGGCAAGTTTTGAAATTCAGTTGTCATAGGAAAAAAATGGATGTCACAATTTTTGAAATTTTCATATTTTTTTTTGTAAACATCAGGACTTAACAAAATCTGCGGACCAAGGAACATTTAATTTGCATATATAATTATGAAACTTTAGCTTCTGAAGGAAATTTGAGTTCCAATTTAGCTCTACATGTGCTAAATATATGATTAGAATGCTTTTAGTACAATTTATTTTTTAATAATCTAGGGGTACAGAAGATATTTTTAAGAGTTTTAGATGGAAATTGCCTTGAAAAATCCTTGAA
Organism: Puccinia coronata f. sp. avenae; assembly: GCA_002873125.1. NCBI lineage: Eukaryota > Fungi > Basidiomycota > Pucciniomycetes > Pucciniales > Pucciniaceae > Puccinia > Puccinia coronata. Next base: position 42,693 of record PGCI01000250.1, on the reverse strand, counting down.
ATTATTCATGATGGTTGGTATGGACTTGTTCATCAGCTTATTTCTTTGTACACAATGAATGGGAAGACTTTTTTATGTTTATTCAAGATGGTTTTTTGAAATGGCCCAATGATGATTGGACCATATGAAAACTCAGAAAGTCAGAAGATTGACCAAAGTTCTGCCTGAGTTTTACATAATTTGTGGATTCATTCATCATAAAGTTACAATTTTGATCATTTTAACATCAGCCTGCTTTGTGGTTCACTTGAGAAGATGTTGCCCAATTATCTTAGCCCACATCAACATCATTTCAGGTTCATATGGAACTGACACATATGATCATTGGCACCGGGTTCCAGTAAAAACACATGGAGTGGCACTGGCATGCCAGTGCCATAAATTCTCCCCTGATGACACTTCCCCATGCCCCTTTTTCAGGGTTATACCTAGAGCCAGCAAACCACGCTGATGGAGAAGGCCACACTTATTAGGAAGGTTTATGTTGGAATGTTTGAGCCGGTTCTTAACCCACTTAACGCGTAAAATTTGATCAGATTTTCATACCTCAATAAGGGGTATCAAATATAGGCAAATCCACACTTATGTAATTGACTGGTTTTCAAAAAACCACCATTTTTAAAACCTGTTGGTTGCTCATCAAGGACCATTTTGGATGCAGCAATGAAGAAAAAGATTTTTGGATAAGGGAATTGAATTGCCAACCCCTGTTATTTGAAGGGATGACCCCCATTTCTTCCGGGATGTCGTGACGACCAGTGTTAGACGTCCCAGGATGGTCCAGAAATGGCATTTCTGGTCCGGGACATAACAGGGGGTGCAAGATCCAATCTAGTTCCGCAGACTGGGGGTCGTCTGTTCAAATTTTCCCGCGCCCAGGTTTTCATACAATGCCTGCTTTCCCCAGGGGCCACAGCTTGACTTGCAGGTTCTGTTGCGGCTTGCAAACAACCCCCTATCCTGCATCTCAAGACGCCTTAGGTTGGAAAGATAAATGTGATGCTTGTTTTAAATTGACTCAACAATTAAAGAAGAATACTAGATCCAACAGAATGGTTAATTAGCTCACATTTTTCTTTTTTTACTTTTCTTGTTTTCTTTTTCTACTTCTTCCTGCTATAAAATGTGTTGATTTTTTTTGCTTTTGCATTGGAAATATGAGATTGGTGTTGGTTTGTTTGGGACCCGAATCATGAAGCAGAAGAAAATGGAAAAGGGGAGTTATTTTCTGATTGAAAAGTAAATGTAAGGGATATGTTGTGTCTGATAAAAAATCAGAATAAATTGAATGAAAATGAACTCAAATGTAAACTAAGTATGTGCTGTGGAAGATGTTTGAAAAATGAGGAAAACAAGATGGTTGACTTCTTGAAATGAGGGTTTTTGAGCAAGGGAAATGTAAAATGTAATTTCCTTATTCAGGAATGTGTGGAACAATTTATCTCACCAGGGGAGAGGAGGGGGCACTCCCCAGGGAGTGCCATAGCTTAAGTTGACCCTTGTTTTGGTCTGAACTCTGTCAAAAGTCAATCAAAAATTGTTGATGAACTATTCCTTTCAATAATGTGAAATGGAGGTGAAATAATGATGAAGTGATGTGCTAAACACAACAAAAAATTATGCAATCACCCCAGAGATATTTCAAATATTTTTGGGGGTGAATTTTAATATTGTTTTCACAAAAAAATGAAAAATTTCTTTCCTTTCATTTCTTTCATTTCTTTCTTTTGTTTCATTTCTTTCATTTCTTTCTTTTTGCTATTTTTGCTCTTTTCTTTCTTTTCTTTTCTTTCTTTTCTTTCTTTTCCTTCTTTTATTTCTTTTATTTCTTTTATTTCTTTTATTTCTTTTGTTTCTTCTTGTTCTTTTCTTTCTTTTTGAAAGTCAAAGTCAATTTTTTTGGGGCATGAGGAGGACAGATTTCCAGAATTTTGGATAGACAGTTTTGTTTCTCACAATACAATCTCTGAATTTTGAAAACCAAAAAAAAAAAAAAAAAAAAAAACAGCTAAAGACTCTGGGATGCAGGTGGTGATTACATTTTCACCAGTCACCACCAAAGCCTGCAGATTTTCTCAGTCCAAGCTGGGCTGCTGAATCATAAGTCCCACTCCCTGTGGCTGTGGTACCATGAAAAACATGGTGAACAAGCAGGAAGTTGAACTTTGATAAGTTTTCCCTAAGGTACTGGTGGAGCGACTTGGGTACGTAGGTGTATCTGCATTCAATCAAGGCTCACACTGTTAGGATTTCTGGCTTGAAGCTTGAGGGAAACTGAGAGGCTGATAAATGGACTGGGGAAGGGAGGGAAAGGGGAGCTCTTGGGGTACATAGTGATCTGTCTGCAGGAATGATGTTGGGATGATAAACTGGAACAGCAGAGAGATGATGATGGTCGTGGAAGGATAATCATTGCATCAGAAAAGGAAACAGAAAACAAGGAGAAAGGAAAGAGAAAAGAGAAACAAAAAGACACTCACCTGGAACAGCAGAGAGATGATGATGGTCGTGGAAGGATGAGGAAAGAGCCTTCCACGTCTGCTGCCCCAGGTGACTACAAAGAGGAAATGTCACAAGCAGTGAAATGTACATGACAGGTTTGAAGCAGAGAAACAAAGGAAAAGGAAACACAACACCACACAACCTTAACACCCCCCCTTGCTGAGTACCCTGGAAGAAGGAAAAGAAAGAACAAAGAAAGAAGAGAGAGAAGGAAATGAGAGGAAGAACATAAATGGAAAGAAAGAAAGAACTAGACTACTCCAAAACGTGTACGGTGTTCCTCCAGGAGAGTACGGCCAAGCGGTTTGGTGAGCATGTTGGCGAGCATGTCCTTCGTCGAGACATGAAGGACTGAGATTTTCCCTTGTTTGACACATTCGCGGGAGAAATGATATCGTGCGTCAATGTGTTTCGTCCGCGCATGATGTTCCGGATTTTTCGCTAGGGCTTCGGCACCAGCGTTGTCCACGTGTAGAGGAATTGCGTTTTGGGGTTGAAGCTTGAGCTCTGTCAGGATGTAGCGAAGCCACAAGCCCTCCTTGCACGAATCCGAGAGGGCTTTGTATTCGGCCTCCGTGCTTGAGAGCAAGACCGTAGCTTGCTTCCGAGATTTCCAAGATATAGCCCCGTCGCCGAGCCTGTAGGTGTACGCAGACGTGGACCTCCTGTCATGACGATCCTCTGCCCAGTCTGAGTCGGAATAGCCGGCGCACGTTAAAGATCCGCCCAGACGGAGGCGGAGATTTTGGGTGGAGATAAGGTAATTGAGGATTCGAATAGCCGCTCGCCAGTGCGCTTCAGATGGATCTCGGAGAAATTGGGACAGGCGGTTTACCGCGAAAGCAATGTCGGGACGAGTACACTGGGATTCCCACAGTAGCGCGCCAATAAGCTGCGGATAAGGTCCTGATGAAACCTGTTCTCCTGGTTTTCGAGGCACAAGGTCCTTGAAGGATGAGTTGGTTGGTGTTTTCACGGAAATATTCGGACCCGCGAGGAAGCGTTGTTGCAAATCGGATATGTAGTGGGCCTGAGAGAGATAGATTAGACTGCGGTCGACGTCCCTGTCAATCTTCATGGAAAGGAAATGATGAAGGTCTTCATCGGCTCCGATTTTGAAGCGACTGCCCAGGTTTTCAATTAGAGGGTTGACAAAGGAGGGTTCTCCTACGATTGCCAAGTCATCTACATGAACCGTTACTGCGCCAACAAGAGCAGTGTTGATGATCTTGAAGTACAGCGTGGGGTTGTACCGTGATTGCGTGAGACCTGCCTGTACGAGCCCGTTGTGTAGCTCTATGTTCCACTCACGCGGCGACTGTTTGAGTCCATAGATTGACCTATGGACCTCACAGACCCAATCCGGATGGAGGGGGTCCTCGAAACCGGGGGGCTGTTCCATATAAACGGGTTTTTCTAGGCGGCCGTTGAGGAATGCGGTCTTGAAGTCAACTTGACGCCCTTTCCACTTCTTTATGGCCAAGAGGCTGAGGATAAGACGAAGAGTCTCGAGACAAAGAGTAGGTGCAAAAACCTCTTCGTAGTCGACGCCTTGGACTTGAGTGTACCCCATAGCAACGAGTCTGGCCTTGAGCTTTTGAATGGAATTGTCGGGTCGACGCTTGACTTTGAATACCTATTTTGACTTGATAATTTTTCTTTTGAGGGGACGAGGAACGAGGCGCCAAGTTTCCATCCCCAGAAGAGATAGGAATTCTTCGTTAGCAGACTTTAACCAGCGGGATTTGTGCGGAGAGCGTAGGAGTTGCTTCCAAGTCTTTGGTGTGTCCACATCGTCGATTGCGGAAGCTGATTTGGCCCAGGAACCGTAGCTGTCGGGGGCCCGACGTTGACGACCAGAGCGTCGAGTTGGTGGCGACTGAGGACGGGGTGAGAGAGATTTCAAAGGGAGTGGGGAGGGGGAAGGTGGGACGGGAGGAGGAGATGCGGAAGAGTTGGGAGACGGAGAAGGAGCGGGAGTAGGAGACTTGGGAGAAACGGGAGAGGGAGGAGGGGTGGGAGTAGGAGATTTGGGGGAAGAGGGAGAAGGCGGTGGAGCAGGTATACTCGGTGGAGACGGCGGAGTCGGAGATACCGGTTGTTTTCCGTTGGCGTGGATAGACGCTGTTAGGCGGCGGTCAAATCGCGGCTGAAGTGGAATGTCGAGAGGTGGGAGATCAAGAATGGACGGCACAGGTTTAGGATCCGGCTGAGGAGGTTTCTCGATGGCAGGAGGTGAGACTAAGAGATGGGGTGGCCATGGCAACTCCACTTCCACTGGGGGAGGCTGGCGCGTTAGCTCAGAACCGTATGGGAAGGTCTCATCAACGAATAGGACGTCACGAGATTTGATGACGGACTTCTTTTCCAGGTCCCAGAGCCGGTACCCGTTGCCATCGCCTAGGTATGAAAGGAGCAGTGAGGGGCGGCCCTTTGCATCGAGCTTCTGTCTGTTGGCCTTGGGGACTTTGTACCACACGAGGCACCCAAAAGGATGGAGCGTGGAGAGATTGACTAATGGTTTGCCAAGAATCTCGTTTGGTGCCTTGAAACCTGCGGGGGTATAGCAAGGGAAGGAATTAAGTGTGAAGGAGATATGCCGCAATGCGTCTTCCCAGAAGAATTTTGGAAGGCCGGCGTCTTGGAGAGAACAGCAAATCAGGTTACCAAGAGTGCAATTCGTTCTTTCAGCCACACCGTTGAGCTCTGGGGAATGCGGCGGCCCCGGATCGTGATTGATGCCCGCTAGACTGAGGTAGGAAGAGAATTCCGTCGACATGTACTCTCCCCCGTTATCAGATCGCAAACTCAGGATTTTGTAGGAGCCATCTCGCTCAAAATGGGCACGGAAAATTTTAAAGCAATTGAAAACGTTTGATTTAGATTTCATTTGGAATAGGGAGACATGTTTAGAGAAATCGTCGACGAAAGTAACAAAGTATTTGTAGCCCTCTCTGGATACTACCTCAAAAGAGCCCACATCCGAGTGTATGAGCTTACCGGGGCTGTTGGAGCGATAGTTGGATTGAGACTTGAAAGGTGATCGGTGCATTTTTGACTGTACACAGACTGTGCAGCGCTGGACATCTGTCTCATTCATGATTGTTGGTTTGATGTCAAGAATCTTCAGGAGTCGTTTGAGTGGCCGCAGGCCTATGTGAGAGAGACGACGGTGGAAGCCCAGAAGGGATCTGTCAACAGAAGACAGACTTTGGGTAGATGTGGAGAGCGACTTTACCTCGTTGGAGGGCAGGTAGTATAGACCACCTTTGCGATAGCCGTGTCCAACTGGGTTGCCGTCCACGACGAGAGAGTTCATTTTGAAGATGTTACAGCGCTCTTTTTCGAAGACACAAGTGAGACCCGAGTTGCACATAGCCACGATGGAAAGCAACGGTTCGTGGAGGTCGGGAACCACGAGGGTGGGGACCGTGACAGGAGTGCTGAGAGGAAGCGAGGCTGTGCCGCGATGAGAAGCTTCTACAGTGGAGTGATCGGCAAGCCTGACGAGGGTGCTGTCTGGTTTGACGTTAAAGACTCCCGACGAGTAGGGAGTCATGCAATTGGAACAACCTGAGTCGAGATTGGCGTCCCGGGGTGTTGCTGAGACTGCGTTCGCCGAGTGTTTGGTCACTGCAACAGCGTTGCCAGCTCGGGCGTGATGGGTGTCCTGTGTATCGTTGTTTGATCCGGAGTAGTCCGAGTCTTCTTGGTCATCGCCACCTCCGAGATCCACCACGGTCGTATGGCCGGCTTTGGCTTGCGGTTTTGGCCGATATCGATTCGCAGACGGTCTGCTGGATCGGCTGGGGTTGTCAGGGCGCCGAGAAGAGTTGGAGTTCCTGCGATCGTGGTCCGCCAGGATCCTGGTGGCATTCTCGCAGACCTCAAGGTTGTGCCCAGACCTCTTGCAGAAAGAACAGTAGAGCTAGTGGTTGAGCGGAGGTCGAGAGCCCCTGGGTTGGGATTGGTTGGAGAGCAATGTGGTGTTCCAAACATGACACAAATTTTCAATTTTTATTCTATCTATTTCTCTCCTATTTCTTCTCTATTTCTTTTCTCTTTCTCATTTTTTCTCTTATATCCACTAAGATATCCTCAAATATTATTGAAGAATCAGAATCTACGGCAAAATTCACCCTAGGACACAACTTACGGCATATTCACCACTCAACCGGATCAGGAAGCATCAGCAAATCAACATACTCCGTCACCTAAACCTTAATCCCTACTACAGTCACCAAAATACAAAACCCTTAAAACCCCATAGATTGTTCCAGCAAAACATTCTTTAGGCCATTTGATCCTAGGGAACAACTCACGGAATCTCTCTTACATGCCTGGATCAATAGTTATGGCCAATATTAGTTCCTAGACCCGAGTTTATTCCAGTTATTCATAGTTACACGGCGCTTTCACAAGGCAATCACACAAAAACCCCACCCACAACTCAACCACTAGGCCCAGGTAACCCCTTTTCTAGGATGTTCCACCCAACTTAGGCCCACAACACTCATGGAAAGTTCCATCAGGTTCAGAACCACAAGTCACACACATTTCACTTGTTTCATTGTTCCATTTGTTTCCATCAACCACAACTCAGCCCTGATTAGTCATCATTTGTTGTTCCACTGTGTTCCATGACCATTGTTCCAACCACAAGTTGACCACCCCCCATTTGTCAGGATTTTGATATAAAAGAGGCTCTCCTCTAGCTGTTTTCCCCCTCCTCACCAGATTCTGGGATCACATCACATTACACACCATCCACAGACACCTTTTACTATCCCCTATAGTCTAATACACTGGTCACTCCTCATTATAAGTCACTCAATATTGAGGTTTTAGTCAATCAACATCAGCAATAACAACTTCATCATTACTCATTTAAACAACTCATCTTGACCCACTTGGTAGAAGCGTCAGCTCCCAAAAACTCATTTCGCACTACAAACCATTATCATCATCATCCATCCTTGGTAGAAGCGTCAGCTCCCAGAACTCATTAGCTTAACACACCTTCATCATCCACATACACTCTCAACATTCACCAATATCATCATCACCTACCATCAAAAACATCATCATCAGCGTCACATATTTATTCATACACACTCAACACATTCTTAATCACCCGCACTTGCTATACCAACTGAAGTATCTTGGATACACTTACTATCACTTGAATTAAAGCCTGCCAATCATAGATTGGGGGGTCTTGTTTTAGTGTCTAGTATAGGAACGGCAGAGTCATCCTCACATCATCCCGTTCCGCACTCAGCAAAAGGTCTTCACTGACACTTTTGAGCTTTACAGCGAAGCGCGTGCAACCGACTTGACCATGGTTTGCTCCTCGTTCCTGGTCTTCCGGCGGAGATGCTCCGCTTTGAGAGCATCCAGGATCTTGATGGGGGGAACTCGTGGATCGTTCATCATCACCGAAACGCAGGCTAGCCAGTCTGACGGAAGAGATGTGAGGATTGACAATGAGTAAATATCGTCCAAAGTGAGCGGGGCATCGGCGGTGATCAGAGAGGAGAGGCTCTCAAAGGTTTTTGCCATATCCTCCAGGTGGGCGAGCAGGTCGTCACCCGTCATCCGGGCGGTCGTGAGTTTGCAAAGAAAGTATGTAATACCCCCAGCCGACGAGTCTTGATGGGCCTCTTTGAGAGCTTCCCAGAGGGCTCGGGCGTCCGAGGTGATGTGACGAACCTTCCGAACATTTGCGGCATGGATTGTACTGGAGATAGCCCCAAAGGCTGCTTTGTTTCCACGGGACCAGTTTGGGTTCGCCCTGGCCTTTTCGACTTTGTCGTCGATAACGTACATGACATCGGTTGTGTTAAGGTGAGCCCGCATGAACCAGGTCCACTCGTTGTAGTTGGATCCTGGGCCGGGGGGTTTTAGGCGTTCGATGGTGGTGGTTTTGAGAGCTGGATGCGTCCAGGTCTCTGGGTCGGCTTTGGAAGACATCGTCGGGGCGGGTTGTTTGAAAGACGAGGTTGCTTGTGGTTTGGGTTCTGATTTTGACAAAAGTGACGGTGAGGTCATGAGACGGAAGCTTTATCGAGAAGCGTACGGATCCTCCACGTTGATTTAGATGCTGCGGCTTTAGCGGCAAATGGCGCTCATAACCTGTTGGGATGATAAACTGGAACAGCAGAGAGATGATGATGGTCGTGGAAGGATAATCATTGCATCAGAAAAGGAAACAGAAAACAAGGAGAAAGGAAAGAGAAAAGAGAAACAAAAAGACACTCACCTGGAACAGCAGAGAGATGATGATGGTCGTGGAAGGATGAGGAAAGAGCCTTCCACGTCTGCTGCCCCAGGTGACTACAAAGAGGAAATGTCACAAGCAGTGAAATGTACATGACAGGTTTGAAGCAGAGAAACAAAGGAAAAGGAAACACAACACCACACAACCTTAACAGATGAATCCTTGTTACCAGCTCAGTATGCAGATTGACCTGCCAGCTGAGCTGTTACCAGCTCAGCATGCAGGCTGACCTGCCAGCTGAGCTGTTACCAGCTCAGCATGCAGGCTGACCTGCCAGATGAGCTGTTACCAGCTCAGCATGCAGGCTGACCTGCCAGCTGAGCTGTTACCAGCTCAGAATGCAGGCTGACCTGCCAGCTGAGCTGTTACCAGCTCAGCATGCAGGCTGACCTGCCAGCTGAGCTGTTACCAGCTCAGCATGCAGGCTGACCTGCCAGCTGAGCTGTTACCAGCTCAGCATGCAGGCTGACCTGCCAGCTGAGCTGTTACCAGCTCAGCATGCAGGCTGACCTGCCAGCTGAGCTGTTACCAGCTCAGCATGCGGGCTGACCTGCCAGCTGAGCTGTTACCAGCTCAGCATGCAGGCTGACCTGCCAGCTGAGCTGTTACCAGCTCAGCATGCAGGCTGACCTGCCAGCTGAGCTGTTACCAGCTCAGCATGCAGGCTGACCTGCCAGCTGAGCTGTTACCAGCTCAGCATGCAGGCTGACCTGCCAGCTGAGCTGTTACCAGCTCAGCATGCAGGCTGACCTGCCAGCTGAGCTGTTACCAGCTCAGCATGCAGGCTGACCTGCCAGCTGAGCTGTTACCAGCTCAGCATGCAGGCTGACCTGCCAGCTGAGCTGTTACCAGCTCAGCATGCAGGCTGACCTGCCAGCTGAGCTGTTACCAGCTCAGCATGCAGGCTGACCTGCCAGCTGAGCTGTTACCAGCTCAGCATGCAGGCTGACCTGCCAGCTGAGCTGTTACCAGCTCAGCATGCAGGCTGACCTGCCAGCTGAGCTGTTACCAGCTCAGCATGCAGGCTGACCTGCCAGCTGAGCTGTTACCAGCTCAGCATGCAGGCTGACCTGCCAGCTGAGCTGTTACCAGATCAGCATGCAGGCTGACCTGCCAGCTGAGCTGTTACCAGCTCAGCATGCAGGCTGACCTGCCAGCTGAGCTGTTACCAGCTCAGCATGCAGGCTGACCTGCCAGCTGAGCTGTTACCAGCTCAGCATGCAGGCTGACCTGCCAGCTGAGCTGTTACCAGCTCAGCATGCAGGCTGACCTGCCAGCTGAGCTGTTACCAGCTCAGAATGCAGGTTGACTTGCCAGTTGAGCTGAAGAAAGAAAAGAAAGAAAAGAAAGTGATGAAAGAAACTGGAGCAGCAGACACGAAGCGGTTGAGTGTATTGGAAAGGATGAGGGTTTATTTCATGAGAGAAAGAAAAAACAGAGAGAGAGGAAAGAGAATGCTGACCTGGAGCAGCAGACACGAAGCGGTTGAGTGTATTGGAAAGGATGAGGAAGAAGCCTTTCCAACTGCTGCTACTCCAGGTAATATAGTCGACCGAGAGATGAGCCATGAGATGTCACAACACGTGACAGGAGAGAGAAAAGAAAGATTGAAGCATACAACACGATGAGCCACCTCAACACCCCCCCTTGCTGAAAATCTGAGTGAAACAGAGAAGATAAAAGAAAAAAAAAAAATCGAGGACATAGCGGAAGAGAAAGAGAGAAAGAAAAAAAAACTAGACAATTCCAAAGAGTTGACGATGTTTTTCCAGGAGTACACGGGGAAGAGGTTTGGTGAGCATGTCGGCAAGCATGTCGTGTGTGGAGACGTGAAAAATTTTTACTTTCGAATCCTTCACACATTCACGGACAAAGTGATAGCGAGCATCGATGTGCTTCGTACGCGAGTGATGCTCTGGGTTGTTGGCAAGAGCTTCAGCCCCCTCGTTGTCGACGTGGAGAGGAAGAGGCTGGCGCGGACGGAGACGCAGTTCAGTGAGAATGTTCCGAAGCCAAAGACCCTCCTTGCAGGAGTCAGACAGGGCCTTATACTCGGCCTCGGTGCTTGAGAGGGAAACAGTGGCTTGCTTTCTGGATTTCCAGGAAACAGCGCCGTCGCCGAAACGGTAGGTGTACGCCGAGGTTGAACGCCTGTCTTCGCAATCCTCGGCCCAGTCGGCATTGGAGAATCCGCTGCATGAAGCGGAACCACCAAGGCGGAGACGAAGGTCTTTGGTGGTTGCAAGATAGTGGAGAACCCTGACCGCAGCCACCCAATGTGCCTCAGAAGGATCTTTCAGGAACTGTGAGAGTTTGTTGACCGCAAATGACACGTCCGGCCTGGTGCATTGAGCAACCCAGAGAAGGGACCCAATGAGTTGGTTATACGGGCCGGAAGAAGGCAAGTCATTGAGCTGTCGTCGGCGAAGGTCCTTGAACGACTCGTCGGTAGGTGTAGGAGTAGAGATGAGATTACCGGAGAGAAAACGGGTCATAAGACCCTCAATGTAATGAGACTGAGAAAGATATAAAAGACGGTTTTCGACATCTCTTGTGATTTTAATGGAAAGAAAATGATGAAGATCCTCGTCCGCCCCAATGGTGAAACAAGAGCCAAGCGCGGAAATGAGCTTGTCCACAGGAGCAGGTTCACCAACAACCGTAAGATCGTCAACGTGAACTGTGACCGCGCAGACCAGTTTGTTGTCCTTGAGACGAAAATAGAGAGTAGGGTCGTATTGGGACTGAGAGAGACCAGATTCAAGGAGTGCGCCATGAAGCTCGTGATTCCACTGACGAGGGGACTGCTTGAGACCATACAGGGATCAAGTAACCTCACAGACATAGTTGGGTCGGGTGGGATCCTCGAAGCCGACCGGTTGTTCCATGTAGATAGGCTCGTCCAGGTGACCATTCAAGAAGGCAGTCTTGAAGTCAACTTGACGACCCTTCCATTTACGCACAGCGAGAAGACTGCAGATAAGACGGAAAGTTTCCATCCTTAGCGTCGGCGAGAAAACCTCGTTGTAGTCCAAACCACGAACTTGAGAATAGCCCATCGCGACTAGACGCGCCTTGAGTTTTTGGATGGATTTGTCAGGCCGCCTTTTGACCTTAAACACCCACTTGGACTTGATAATCCGCCTTTTCTCAGGTCGCGGAACCAGACGCCACGTCTCCATTCCCAACAAGGAGGAGAATTCCTCATTTGCCGCTTTGAGCCATTTCTCTTTGTTTGGTGATCGCTGTAGTTGACGCCAGGTCTTGGGTGTGTCGACATCATCGGATGGGACAGCAGCATTCGACCAATGACCGTATCAATCAGGAGCTCGTCTGGACCGAGCAGAGCGTCGGATGGGAGTTGGTGAGGGGACCGGAGGTGGGGAGGGAGGCAGCGGGACTTCTACAGGCCTGAAAGGAGTAGGCGACAGCTCCGCCATGGCCTCCTGGTTTGTCTTTGGAGGAGATTCAGGAACCTGGGGCAACTGAGCGGATGGGGATGACACCGCAGCCGGGGGAGGAGACCTGCAGACCGGAGGAGATGAGCGCCCTGACACTGCAGGTAACTGGAGTGGAGCGGCAGGAGGAGAGGGAAGAAGAGAGGGGGGCGAGGAAGGTCGAAGGAAAGGAGATGGCAGTGAGACCGGAGAGGGTGCGGACTTACCATCTGATGAAACAGAGTCATCGGATGTTGGGATGGATACCGGCGATATCGCTCTATGCTGGTTAGCCGGGGCGTGAATGGAGGCTGCGAGCCGTCTATCAAAACGGGGTTGGAGATTGACTTCAAGAGGGGGGGATTCGAGGATGGATGGCCGGTTTGATACGGAGGGATGGGGGGGGACGTCTGTACCCGTTTGCGGAGGAGAGGAGACACTGTTGCGATAGGGGGAGGGCCACGGGAGCTCGACGGTGATCGTAGGAGTTGGTCCCACAGTCTGATGGCCGTAAGGGAAGACAGAATCGTCGAACAAAGCATCCCGGGTTTTCACAACCTGTCGTCGGTCGAGATCCCAAACGCGAAAGCCGTTGCCGTTGGTCAGATAGGACAGGAAGAGAGCTGCACGAGCCTTTGGATCCAGCTTCCGACGGTTCGCCTCGGGGACCTTGTACCATACCAGACAACCAAACGGATGTAAGTCCTTCAAGTCAACGGACGGTTTGTCAAGGAGAGAAAGAGGAGAGTGAAAGCCGGCAGGAGTAGTTAGAGGGGTGGAGTTGAAAGAGAAAAGAGCATGGCGCAATGCGTCAACCCAGAAAGATTTGGGAAGCTTGGAACCGAGCAGGAGACATCTGATCAAGTTGCCTAAGGTCCTATTGGCCCGCTCAGCGACACCGTTCAATTCAGGGGAGTGAGGGGGACCTGGCTGATGATGAATGCCAGAGTCAAGAAGAAAGGACTCGAATGCCTTAGATACATATTCTCCTCCATTGTCGGAGCGGAGTGCCCGGATTGAGTGGCGCCCGTCTTTCTCAAAAGAGACTTTGAAAATTTTGAAACAGCGAAAGACCTCGCTTTTGCATTTCAAAGGCAGAACAGATAGAAACTTGGAGTAATCATCTATAAAAGTGACAAAATATTTGTATCCTTCTCGCAAAGGAACCTCGAAAGATCCTACGTCTGAGTGGATTAATTCACCGGGGAAAGTTGAGCGATAAGCGGAACAAGAAGTGAAGGGAGACCGATGCATCTTGGATTGAATGCAGATGGGACAATTCTGAACCTCGACCTCGTTAAGAATGGACGGTTTGATCTGATGATCCTTCAGTAGCTTCTTGAGGGGTTTCAGACCTATGTGAGACAGGCGAGTGTGGTACCCGAGAAGAGAATTATCAGTCCTGCTTCCTGGGACCAGAGAGGCTGAGCGCGACATTACCTCAGCAGACGGGAGATAGAAGAGGTTTCCTTTTCTGTATCCACGACCGACAACCGCACCGGTAACCTGAAAGTCTTTGGCGTCGTAGATTTCGCAGGAGTCGGGAGTGAAGACGACTCGTAAGGAAGAGTCAACCATCCCTGCGACGGAAAGAAGGGGTTCGTGCAACTCCGGAACCAACAGAGTTTTGACTGATTTGGAGATGTCGAGGGGCAAGGAGGAGTACCCCTTATGAGTGGCCGCAACGATGGAGTTGTCGGCAAGGCGAACCGGAGTAGATGTGACTTTGACATGAGACAAGTCATCAGCATAAGGAGTCATGCTGATAGAACATCCGGAATCGATGTTGGCATCCGTGGAGGCTTTGAGAGCTTGATGACCGGAGTCAATGGCTAATGCATTGCCGGCATACTCAGAGTCCGGTCAATCGGAGTCTGAGGAGGAGTCGTCCCCGAGTTCAACGACCGAGGTGAGTCCAGCCTTAGCCGGTTGTTGGGAGGACTGGCGGGTGCGATTGGAAGGTGCTCGGTTCTTGGAATCACGACGAGAACTGTCCAAGTCCGGTCTCTTGGAAGATCCGCCGCTTTGACGTCCCGAATGCTGATGTTCGTTCAAGATGCGAGCAGCGGTCTCGCATGCTGAGAGCTCATGCCCTTTGATTTGGCAGAAGGAACAGAATAACGAGTCGTTGAAGGGAGGACGAGTTCTGCCGGACGAAGATACCTTTGCTTTCGAGGCTAAGACTAAGGCGGAATCTTCCTCGCCCCAGGACTTGCGACGGAGGGCCTCGGCTTTGAGAGCGGACACAATTCGAGAGGAAGTGACGTTTTCCTCATTCATCATCGACAAGACACAGTGGAGCCAGTCGACTGGGAGCGAACCGAGAAGAGCCGCAGCGTGGATATCATCGGTCGTAAGGGGTTTCTCGGGGGTGATGAGAGAATTGAGGCGTTCAGCACAGATGGCGAGTTCTTTGATGTGAGCCTCAATATCGTCCCCGGAAAGTCAAAGGGTGACCAGTTTGCGGAGCCAGTATATTCTGCTGCCGGCAGTGGAGTCAAGGTGGGCCTCTTGAAGTGCATCCCACATGCCCTTTGCATCCTCTGGAAAAGAACGGATGAGACGTAGATTGTCTTGATGAACTGTTCGAGCGATAAACGAACAGACATCGGCGTTATCTTTCGCCCAGCTGGCGGAGCGTTCCTCCGGCTTGATTGGTTTGAAGAGATAAGAAAGATTGAGTGACGAGAGATGAACCGTCACTACAAAGCTCCAATTGAGATAATTGGATGAGGCTTCCGGAGCGCTGAGTTGCGGTATTCCGGCAACTTTGAGGGACGTGGAGTTGTCCGAGTGGTCAGGAACGGCGGCGTCTGCCATTCTGAGCGATTGGTGGTTGATCCTTTGGTTTGATGGTACACACTATGTCCGAGTGTTTTACGTGCTGGAGTTTGCGCTATTCAGTGCAACTGGGTTCATAACCTGATGAAAGAAACTGGAGCAGCAGACACGAAGCGGTTGAGTGTATTGGAAAGGATGAGGGTTTATTTCATGAGAGAAAGAAAAAACAGAGAGAGAGGAAAGAGAATGCTGACCTGGAGCAGCAGACACGAAGCGGTTGAGTGTATTGGAAAGGATGAGGAAGAAGCCTTTCCAACTGCTGCTACTCCAGGTAATATAGTCGACCGAGAGATGAGCCATGAGATGTCACAACACGTGACAGGAGAGAGAAAAGAAAGATTGAAGCATACAACACGATGAGCCACCTCAACAGAAAGAAAAGAAAGAAAAGAAAGAAAAGAAAGAAAAGAAAGAAAAGAAAGAAAAGAAAGAAAAGAAAGAAAAGAAAGAAAAGAAAGAAAAGAAAGAAAGAAAGAAAAGAAAGAAAAGAAAGAAAAGAAAGAAAAGAAAGAAAAGAAAGAAAAGAAAGAAAAGAAAGAAAAGAAAGAAAAGAAAGAAAAGAAAGAAAAGAAAGAAAAGAAAGAAAAGAAAGAAAAGAAAGAAAAGAAAGAAAAGAAAGAAAAGAAAGAAAAGAAAGAAAAGAAAGAAAAGAAAGAAAAGAACAAAAGAAAGAAAAGAAAGAAAAGAAAGAAAAGAAAGAAAAGAAAGAAAAGAAAGAAAAGAAAGAAAAGAAAGAAAAGAAAGAAAAGAAAGAAAAGAAAGAAAAGAAAGAAAAGAAAGAAAAGAAAGAAAAGAAAGAAAAGAAAGAAAAGAAAGAAAAGAAAGAAAAGAAAAGAAAGAAAAGAAAGAAAAGATTTTATTTTTTTTGTGAAAAAAAATAAAAATAAAATTCACCCCCAAAAATATTTCAAATATCCCTGGGGTGATTGCATAATTTTTTGTTGTGTAAACATTGTGAAATTATCAACAACTTTTGTTGAATGTATTTTGAATTCTAGCTCAACTTAATCATGACTATGGACTACAATTGCTCAATAAATGCATGTTACACAGACATACTGGTCAACAGGCTGGGCCTCTCACAGATGATTACTAGTTTGTGTTGGTTATGGGGTATGAAACCAATTTTCAACAATGTCCACCTATCCTGCTCAAGCGGGATAGGGAGACATTGTCAAAATTCCCTCTCACAAAAAACAGAAATGGAACATGAAGCTTAGAATATATAAATGAATGAAAAGCCCCTCTTACCACAAAGTGTGTGGCAATGCAACATGATGTTCAGCTGAAACCTAACACTCCCCAGATTGACTTCAATCAGTTTTTGGACTGAGAGGGCTACCTTTTTGTCACATGTTGTGGTAAAATTGCAGCAAATTGTTGCTAATGTCAGGGCAAATTCTTATATTTATTCGGATGCAGAAGGTAAAGAATTCTATAGTATAATACAATTATTAACCAATTTTTTCAAAGAAGATCTTGGCCATGATGATCTGTTGGAACATTATCATCCTTCCTGAATAATTTCTTGTACACTACTAAAATTTCAATCAAACAGTCTGGATTGTCACCAGAATCATTTTATCAATTGAAGAACAATTCAACTTGAATTACATATTTGTTTTGAGCATCTTTTTTATACGGATTAAACTAAATTCCAGTCAAATTCCTGATGAGTTCAACATGGGTTAACCAATACTTTGTGAAGTTCAAAGAAAGATGTAGGGGAGATATCCACCAGAGTTACAGAAAAATGTTAAGCTATGGCACTCCCCGGGCAGTGCCCCCTCCTCTCCCCTGGTTTCTGATGTAGAAACAGTGATTTAGACTGTAAGGGAATGATGGGCTATGGAAGATAGCTGAAGCAGAAGAAAAGGATGACTTTAAAGCTCATCAAAATTGGTTGTTTATATCAAGGGGATGTGTCAGATTCAAAGCTGTAAATCTGCCACAGAATTTCATTTTGAATTTGTACTGTGTATGGGAAGTGATATAAAACATAAATTAATAAGAGGCTATGGAAAATAATTATAAAAAAGGGAAAATGTGGTGTTTACCTTTTGAGTTCATCATTTTCAAATATGGGTCATGTCACATTAAAGAGTAACAACCAGCAACTTGTCAAAATACTTCATTTTCCATTATAGCATGCTGCATGGTCAACTTATTTGAATCTTGATGTTACATATTTTTTTAATGCTCTGTTTGCATTTTTTATGATATAATTTATGTGTTTTAATGATGTTTATAACTGGTGGAGTGATGGTTTAGACACTGAATCTCTGGAGGTGGCATTTCAGCCAAATTGAATTGACGACCCCCTGCGCGCGGGTCAAAATTGTATCAGCAACCCCCATTTAGGGGGTCGGACCAATTTACCAAATTTGGACCAGTTTCAGACATTGAAAGTTGGTCGTCACAACGTCCCAACATAACTGGGGGACGTTCCTTCAAATAACAGGGGTCGGCGATTCAAGTCCCTTTGGATAATTGACTGGTTTCTAACTGTGGATTTGGTATATTTGATACCCCCTAATATCAACTAGGGTCCAGGGCGGCTGCGCCGCCCCACCCTCAGTGGGCTTGGGAAGATCCACAGGGAATAAGTTTTTAGCATCGTGTTGAACCCTCCCCTTCAACAAGACATCTTTCAGGTCAAGAGGAGCTTCAACGCCACCCTAATCAAAGTTCAGCCCAAACTATCACCAAAGCGCATGCAACATTTTTACAATTGAAAGAGAAAATGAGCATATTAGCAAAGACCAGATCGAGGGAAAACAACTATTTTATGTATTATTCAATCTCATTGGGATTCTTCCTGTTCTTTTATTGAGAACTCCAGTGTATTATAATTCACAAAAACACATGACTCCCCAGGTGGTCTGCAAGAGTAAAGAGGGTGGGAATGAAATTCCACAGGATAGCTCTCAAGCTGATTTGCCCACATTGAGCAGGGAGTTGCAGAGGCATATGAATTGCTCAGGCTGGTATTGTTTGTTGTTGCACTTCCTGACAATCTCTTGGACATCCATCCCCATGGGTCCTGCCAGCCTTGAAACCTTGGGAATACATCCATGCTGCCAGGGGGACAAGGGGTGTGGGGCTGTGAGGGTCACTCATGTGGACATAGGGAAAGTGGGGAGGGCAATGAAGTTTAATGGGTTTGGTGCCCACAAGCCAAGAGCAGTCAATGAGTGGCCTGCCCCAAATAAAGATGTCACCAGATACCTCCTTCCTGGTACCTTGTGTCCATGGGCAGGTAGCTGCCTGTGTCTAGTCAGGGACCTGCCAGCGGGAGTCTGGCTTATGGAGCTACAGGTACCCGCAGGTACTCCCCTATACATAACTGCCCTGAAGGCTCCTGGAGGACCAGACATACACCATGAAAAAACAATTGTCACTTGATATCAAGTGACATTACTCAACTTTGGTTGCAGCTTCAAAGCTACTCCATTCCTACTCTCAATTTATTTTTGGTTTTCTTGATTTTAATTTTGAAAAAATTCAGCAAAAAATGAGCATCAGCTCAGTGCTTACTGCAGTAAATCTCAGCCTGCTCAGCAGTTCAGCTCATAGTCAACTTTGGTGCAACTCAGGGCTCAGGGTGGCCAGGAGCTCAGCATTTACTGTGGCATTGCTCAGCTCCCATTGTACAAAAGCTCAGGGATACCCATGAAATAGCTCAGTTCTCATTGATACTGAGCAAGATTCATTCTACATAGTTTTAGGAAAAGAAAAGGTCTGGATAGATTGTGGATAGCTGGCTGGAGTTGGCCAGATGTCACTTGATATCAAGTGAAAATTGTTTTTTCATGGTGATATATGTATGTATTTATATCTATTATTGAAAGCTGGCCCCGGCAAACCCCCTGAAAGTCTCTATCTGCTTGCAGGTACCCGGCGTCTGCTGGCGGGAACTTGCCAGCGTGCGCAGGCCTGCTTACCGAGCAGGCTATATACAACCTGCTCAGCAAGTAGGCTGCAACCTTCTCGGCAAGCAGGTAGCAGGTTGCAGCCTGCTCCCCAAGCAGGGCGCAGGTTGCTTTCTGCAGCCTGCTCCCCGAGCAGGGCGCAGGTTGCTTTCTGAAGCCTGCTCCCCGAGCAGGGCGCAGGTTGCTTTCTGCAGCCTGCTCCCTGTGAGAACTCATTCCTTATGCCTATTCCGGACGTACCTCCGAGCACCGTACTTACACTATCTAATCTATCTCTACCCTAACAGCCGCTCCCGGAAGAGACTCACTACCTATACTAACCGCTCCCGGTATTCCTTCAGTCTTGTTCCTCCAAGACCACTTCAGTACCTTCCCTTTCTCATCATAGAACATGTACATTAGATCATCACCACTCGAGCCGTCCTTGTACTAAGCCCGGCTCTCTGATTATATCCCTATTCTTCTCTTTGTATCACTCATTACCCAAGCTCGGCTCCCTAGCCGTGTACATCCTGTATTGCTGTGCTCTATTACGACCGGTCTTAGCCAAGACCGGCTCATCTCTATTGTCTCCATCAGTCGGTCCCTATTGACTCCCCTTGTATCTTATTCTCTTTCCTCTCGAGCCATCACGGGCTCTCCTTGTAGATCTCTCGGTTCCCTACGGAACCTCTTGCCTATAAAAGGTGCTCCTTCCTGCAGCAATACATTCCCAACTTAGTTCTCTCGTATCTTCAGAGACCCAAAGACCGGCGAGCATTCACAGAATTAATTCTGTGAGTCAAACTTTTTTTCTTTTAAAACCGTTCTCCAATACAACCTTAGAAATCCTTAAAAGAAAAATCAGCAAACTCACCCGTTTTAAAAAAAAACACCTACCAACCAACAAATCACCACCTCTCCCTTGCCAGACTCGCGACCCGGTAAGTAACACCTCACACCTTTCTCTAGAAATCATCCTCCAATAGCTATCCGGGACCGTTATAAGTCATTTAGACGATTTCTCTTAAACTCAGAACACCTGCCAAAAAATTATACTAGTATCCGTTGAATCAACTAATTCCGTGTGTTAAAAAAAAAAATAGAAATCATTACCCTCTAGAACCACCAAATATGGACGCACAAATGGAGGATGCCAGAATAAACACCACAAGAGACGAGATGCTCCATACGCTGCAGCAACAGGTCCAACAGTTGGCTGCAAGCAATGCTAATTATCAGAACCAGCTGACTCACCAAAACGAACAGCTCCGACAAGCCTTACAAGACCGACATCAGGAGCGACACAAGCACGAACCACGTGCTGAGAGCGCTAAACTTCCCGAGTTTAATGGCAAAGGAGATGTGTACTTGTGGATCCGAAAATTTGAAGCAATCCTTAGGAATCAACGCTATACTGAAGATCGATGGACGGATACTGCCATAGAGTGTCTTAAGGATGGCGCCGAAGCCGTCTGGTATAATCTAGCAAATGAGATGGGTACTGATAAAATTCCCTGGGCCACATTCAAGAAAAAGCTCACTGAACAGTTCAACTATGCGCACCACCAATACGATGCATGAGTTGCCATCCGTTTTCTAAAGTACAACACCGCAGACGACTACATCTACAAATTCAAACGGTTAGCCTTTAAGTTGCCAAAGATGGGAGAAGAAGACAAAAAGTTTGATTTCTTGATGAATTTACCTGGACATCTGCGAAAAAAAATCTTAGGCGAAAAATGTAAGACCCTCGACGACATGTGTTTATTACTTCGAGAATATGAACGAGTCTCCAAGAGTTCCCATTATAAGGCACAATTGGTGCAATCCTTCCTGTCCTTTCAATCTGGTTTCCACCATAACAATAATCAGTTGCATCAACATCGGCGGTCCTCTTCAGTCTCACACATTGCAAAAAGCACCGGCCCGACCCCAATGGACCTTGATGCGGTAGACGTAAGCAAGGCCCGCTGTTACAACTGTAACAAAATAGGGCACTTATCTAAAGATTGTCAGCTTGCTACTATGACAGAGCCAACCTGACAAAGGTAACATAAATAGAGACATTATTACTACAATATTAAGACCCATTTATATGACTAATAATGTACAAAAAACTCAGTTTACTTATTTTTATCCAATGAGCTTAGCAAAGTCCTGGCACCATAAAAATAAGTAATAAATTAAAATAACAACTACTTTTTACAAAAATACTAAATAACTTCTAAACCTTGAGGATAAATTAGAATATTATTTCATATTCTGAATCCTCATGCATATTAATGTAGGGTCCCTCACTGGAAGTCCCCCAATATTCCTACTCCTTCACCTTGAACCAATTACCCGTAAGAATTGGCCACAAACATATGTCACACGGACATTACACACGTATGTACTTGTTATATATGCATACTATATGTGAAATGACCAATTATGGACTTATAATTGAGGTATTGTGTATAGTTTGGGAGTTAGGCCCAATTGGGGTTTAAACCTCCAACCCCACGCGTGGATTATATAATCCAATTGGAAATTGGCCAAATGTGTGGAAATAGCTAATCCCCTAGTTACCACATATGTACAAGTGTAACTAGGGTAAAAGTAGATTCTACATGGTTTATTTACAAGGTTTTATTAATAAAAATCTTAAATACATAAGAGTAACATAGCCAGTGTGGCCTTTAATGATTGGCCTTAGCCATTTGTGGCCCATTTGCGTCATTTGTGGACCATTTCAGATACATTCACACATCAGTGTTGCTATGTACCTTAGTTACAATGACTAAATAATTTATTAAAGTCATGGAAAGCACTTGTGACGCAGAATTAATGACCAGTAGTGTCATTGGGATGAGCCTTGTTAGTGCCAATCTCCCAAATTGGCCACATTGCACTGAAAACCAGTTACTATACGCACACAGGCAGAAAGGTCCTCCACTATGAGTGAAATTAGTATATATAGAGCCCTCTTTCCACTCCAAAAGTTGTGAATCATAATCATTTATTATTACAGTCAATCAGTTACGCCGTGTCCTGTCCTGTCAGCGGCGGGTTACTCCGGGTAGGACTAGATTCCACTCGATGGAAATTTACTGGAATTGACCAGTGGCTCCAAGTCGTAGATGGGTGTCTGTTCTGATCCAAAAGTTCACGCCCAGCCAGTGATAAGTTTTGAGACAGTCAGGCTTGATGATCCAAACAGTGATTTGCTGATGTGAATGGGGCAAGCTATCTTGAAGTAGTGATTTGAGGATGTATCTTGAAGATTAAGAGGAATGAAGAATAAAATTGATGTTTATTATTGTCGTCTCTTCTGAAAGTCTAGGGAACAATAGAGTTCAAGGAGGACAGCTTTATATATGAGATCCGCTAATCTTTACTAGATACAAGCATATTTAAAGTATGTTAATAATAAAATCAATGAAAGGAGTGTGAAACTTAATTGAAAGGAAAGAAAATTGAAGTGCCTTTTGCAGCTGGTGTAGTAAAAACCTATTATACTATCTAAGGGGTAGAAGTGTTTTACTTGCCAGCTGACATGTCCTTATTTCAGTTACTCTGCCCTGTTTTACCTGTTTTATCCGTGGTGTTCTCATTAAATCAACCATCCTACGTGTCCAGCTCCTGCGCAGAAACCCTTCAATCTACCCAGCAGCTCTACTTCACCCCCCTACGTGGCTTTTTGGCTTGAAAGAAGCAATAGTGAGTACTTCTTTCATCCTTCTGTCCCCATTCTGGTTCCTTAATTGGAAAAGCACTTTGGTACCACCTTCTGTTACGCAGAAACCCATTGTTTGCTTAAGCAGATACCACCCTGCTTAGCAGATCTCTGATTTAGAGGGCACCTACAAACACCCCTGCGCCAGCAGGCCCCTCTATAAAAGAATTATATTCTTTTATATCTTCTTTTTACTACTTTTCTACGTGAAAATACCCCACTCTACCCATCATTTGCACTCTTATCACCTTGTGTAGCTAAAAGGTACTAGCCCTTGGCATCACAGAGGCTGACAAAGATTACCCTTCCCCGCGAAAGATAAAGTTTAAAAATGATAAAAACCAATCTAGGCCAATGTTGAACTTGCTAGACCTGGAGATTCCCGAGACCTCTGAAATAGAAAAAGCAAAGGACTTGTTTTACATGAGACCTGTGACGGAGATGGAAGCTCAGATCGGAGAAAACTTGCAGAAGATCAAACGCAATATGGAAGAGAAGTTCGATCAGACAATCGCAAACATGAATCAACACCTCTGGAACACGGTCCAAAGGGAAAACAAGAGCCACTTACTCTGCAAAAGAGTGGAATCAACACTGAACCCACAAGCCATCCATTTTGTTCCCGGCGCAAGATTACACGGTATCACTAAAGAGCTAGAACTGAACTATGTGGAAAATGAAGGACCGAACAAGCGGAAGATGGTTGAGTTGGCCGACACCCCAAACAAAAAACTCAAATGTCCAGATGCTGATTACATAGAGTGGCTTCTACTCAGTTCAGACTCCGAATCATACAATGACAAGATTGAATCAATTAGTGACAAGTCAAGCATCATTTGGATGGGCGACTCACCCAGAGAACTAAAAGAAGCAAATGATTTAACTCTCTATCACTACAAACATTTGCAACTCTGCCCAAAAAGAAAATGTAAAATTGGGATGGGCAAAACATATACCCAATTTTACAGAAAATGGTCAGAAGTGAAAAATAAGCTTTACTGAGCATGCTCAGCAATTTTTTTTTTTTTAGAAACTGAGCAGAAATGATTTTTATTCATTATGGCAACTTTGGGGGATTTTGCTGAGCATGCTCAGTTTTGCTCAATTTTTATTACTAAGCCATTTTGTTGAAAAAAGTTAACATTTTGCTTAACCCAAACAGTAGTTTTTTCTTTAGGTGAAATTACAAATGTTTGTAGTGTATAATGTGGGTCCTCTCAAATCCCTGCCTAGGTATGAGTTTGGCATTGGCGGAGTAATATGCGACACAATCATTGACTCAGGCGCTGGAGCCATCTACCTAGATCTACAGGTGGCACTGGAACTGTACGAGAGACGAGAAATAGAATTGATTCAAATTGCTTCGCAAAACGTACAATTAGCCAATGGTAAAGTCGAACAGGTAAAATACATTGGCCGTTTCCACCTCTGCATTGATAACAATTGAATGGAAATTGAAGCATTCTTGATTTGCTTGCCCAAAATGGACCTAATACTTGGTCTGCCTTGGCTCTGCTTAACCAAAGCGGTACCAGATTATGACAACATGAGCTACAGTTTCATAGACGACATGGGCAAGGTGGTGTACGTAAAGCCACATAATGGGGCGTGCAAGATCCGGAACGGCTTGAATTCGATGGCGGTTGATAGTAAAGTCTTTGAAAACAAATATCACAAGTTGGCGTACAAAACTGCGCCGGAGTGTTTCCAAGAAATTGTCGGACTACCTAAGGACAAGGAGCTCCAGCACAGCATTGACACAGGGAACAGCGCACCGGCAAAGGTTCATGGGAGGCCATATTCACCGCACAAACACCAACTAATTGATACATTTATCAAGGAAGCTCTAAAAGATGGAATAATCAGACCGTCAAAGTCCCCGTGGTCAGCTCCACTCATTCTAATCAAGAAACCGGACGGATCAACTAGGGTATGCGTGGACTATAGGAAACTCAACGCGCTGACTATTAAGGATTCGTTTCCGTTACAAAGGATTGATGACGCTTATCAGTTCTTGGTGGGTGCACAAATTTTCTCAAGTATCGACCTAAAATCAGGATTCTGGCAAGTACGATTAACAGAAACCTCAATCCCGAAAACAGCATTCGCAACACGGAACGGGGCGTATGAATTCTTGGTAATGCCATTCGGCCTGTGCAACGCACCGGCCACATTTCAGCACATGATGAATGTAATCCTGCAAGAATGTCTAGGAAAGTTTGCGTTAGTATATTTAGATGACATGATAATCTATTTGAAGAACAAGGCGGAGCACAAAGAACACGTCAAGAAAGTGTTTGAACTGCTAAAGAAATTTGACCTTGTTGTCTCGGACAAAAAGTGCGAGTGGGGCAAATCCGACCTTGTGTTCCTTGGACACGTGGTTAGCAGTGACGGAATCAAAGTAGAGAACAAGAAGATCAATAAAATATTGGACTGGCCGACACCAGTTAACATCACGGAGGTACGAGGCTTCCTGAACCTTTCAACGTACTACAAAAGGTTCATTAAGGACTTCTCTAAAATAGCGACGCCACTATATCAGCTAACGCAGGGGTCGCCAAAGAAAGGGGCCTCAATTTCGTGGGGGAAGGAACAGGATCATGCCTTCAGAGAACTCAAACGACACCTAGCAGTAACAATTCCTCTGAAACACCCAACCCCATTTGCACCCTTTGTACTAGACACCGACGCCTCGGGACAGAACCTGGGGGCAGTATGACAACAAGACCCCAAAGCTGAACTTATATCAAAAGATTTCTCTCTAGAAGAATACAGCAAAAGAGTTAAAACAAAGGACCTCAGACCCATTGCCTACAAATCGCGAAAATTATCCAAGACCGAACAAAACTAGTCTGCCCAAGAACGAGAGCTGCTCGCGATTGTACATGCACTCAAACACTTTAGAGGATATGTCGAAGGCTCTCCTGTGCTGGTTAGAACGGATCATGAGTCCCTTAAGTACTTCAAAACTCAGAGACATGTGAACCAACGCCTGGCCAGGTTTGTAGATGAGATAGAATTCTTCAACGTACACATCATATACCGTCCCGGCCCGGAACAAATGGCCGCAGACGCCTTGTCCAGAAAACCCGATGACCATCTGGACAGCAGCTACCCGCCGCCTGAGGAGGCAGAATCACTGTTCACGTTAGAACCAATGGTAGAAGCGGCCTTCACCAAGCTCAGGAACCTACAGGACAATCATCCGGAAGAACTGACTAAGAAGGGCTTTGAAGTTGACCACAAGACTCTCTATCACACAAATCATAGAGGACAAAAAGTAAGGATCATTACCAACCCGACAGAGGCAATGAGGGCCGCCAAAGAAACCCACATACGGCTCGGACATCGCAACCTCAAAGACACGTTATTCCAGCTGCGAAACGAGTGATTTTTCCCTTGTATGCAAACCCTGGTTGAAAAGGTGATCAATCAATGCATCTCTTGCCAATTTTGTGCCAACAACACTGAAAAGAACAAGATGCCCATGCAGGTGATTGAACAAAAAGGCCCCTTTGTCACGTGGGGCATGGATTTCGTAGGACCGCTGTGTAAGTCCACACAAGGCAACCAATACCTTGCAACAGCAATAGATTATGGCACCGGCTGGGCCTATGCGTTACCACTCAAAGCACGGTCTGGCTTAGCGGCAGTCAAATTGGTCAAGGTGATAATAGAAAATCATGGCTTTCCGCACTCCATCACTACAGACAACGGATCCGAGTTCGAGAGCCATGTATTTCAAGGCTTCCTTTTGGAAAATAAGATCATACAGAACCAAATCTCGCCTTACCACCCTCAATCCAATGGCCTGGTAGAAAGGTTTCATGGTACGCTTATTGGTAGCCTAAGAAAATTGTGTGTACCCGATTGACAGACTGATTGGGATAAATACCTTGGCATAGCCCTTTTTGGATACCAAACGTCCAAGACAAGCGGGTTGGAAAGATCTCCTTTCTACATGTGTTACGGCTTGGAACCGCGTTTGTCCATACACAGTAACCCTCACCGACTGGAAGATCAACCGGCTGTAGCCAAGAATTTTACACAAGACCGGATGGATCAAATAGACAATATCAACCGGAAAGCAAAGACGCGTGCGGCGATGGCTAAAGACAGATACACCGAAAGAAATCTTCAACCTGGCGACCGGGTGCTGAGACTATTTGACGGACGCCCCAGCAAGTTACACCCAAAATGGGACGGCCTCTTTGTGATCCATAGCTCAAATCCTAATGGGAGCTTCAAGCTAAAAACCCCAAATGGCCACCTATTGAAGCTTACTGTTAATGGCAACCACTTAAAAAACTACAGCAACCACCTGAACCATCTACATTTCAATAATAATGTAGCAAAGGCTACTGGGATGGTGCCACAACGTTACAATAACGCGAAAGCCAACCTCCATAAAAAACGCTAAACAATCCGGAGGCTTGAATTTCGGAGGGGATGATGTGAGAACTCATTCCTTATGCCTTTTCCGGACGTACCTCCGAGCACCGTACTTACACTATCTAATCTATCTCTACCCTAACAGCCGCTCCCGGAAGAGACTCACTACCTATACTAACCGCTCCCAGTATTCCTTCAGTCTTGTTCCTCCAAGACCACTTCAGTACCTTCCCTTTCTCATCATAGAACATGTACATTAGATCATCACCACTCGAGCCGTCCTTATACTAAGCCCGGCTCTCTGATTATATCCCTATTCTTCTCTTTGTATCACTCATTACCCAAGCTCGGCTCCCTAGCCGTGTACATCCTGTATTGCTGTGCTCTGTTACGACCGGTCTTAGCCAAGACCGGCTCATCTCTATTGTCTCCATCAGTCGGTCCCTATTGACTCCCCTTGTATCTTATTGTCTTTCCTCTCGAGCCATCACGGGCTCTCCTTGTAGATCTCTCGGTTCCCTACGGAACCTCTTGCCTATAAAAGGTGCTCCTTCCTGCAGCAATACATCCCCAACTTAGTTCGCTCGTATCTTCAGAGACCCAAAGACCGGCGAGCATTCACATCCCCGAGCAGGGCGCAGGTTGCTTTCTGCAGCCTGCTCCCCGAGCAGGGCGCAGGTTTCTTTCTGCAGCCTGCTCCCCGAGCAGGGCGCAGGTTGCTTTCTGCAGCCTGCTCGCCGAGCAGGGAGCAGGTTGCAGCCCGTTACCTGCTTGCTGAGCAGGGAGCAGGTTGTAGCCCGTTACCTGCTCACCGAGCAGGTTGCAGGCTGCTACCTGTCCGGCGAGCAGGTAGCCTGAAACCTGCTTGGCAAGCAAGTAGCCTGCAACCTGCTCGGCGAGCAAGTAGCCTGCAACCTGCTCGGCGAGCAAGTAGCCTGCAACCTGCTCGGCGAGCAAGTAGCCTGCAACCTGCTCGGCGAGCAAGTAGCCTGCAACCTGCTCGGCGAGCAAGTAGCCTGCAACCTGCTCGGCGAGCAAGTAGCCTGCAACCTGCTCGGCGAGCAAGTAGCCTGCAACCTGCTTGGCGAGCAGGTAGCCTGCAACAACCTGCTCGGCGAGCAGGTAGCCTGCAGCCTGCTTGGCGAGCAGGTAGCTTGCAACCTGCTCGGCGAGAGCAGGTAGCCTGCAACCTGCTGGGCGAGCAGGTTCGGGCTGTGACCTATTCAGCAAGCAGTTTGCAGGCTACCTGCTCGCCGAACAGGTTGCAGGCTGCAGCAACCTGCTCGGCAAGCAGGTGACAGCCTGCATCATGCTCGGGGAGCAGGTTGCAGCCGGCCAGCTGCTCGGCGAGCAGGTTGCAGCCCGTTCCCTGCTCGCCGAGCAGCTGGCCGGCTCCAACCTGCTCGCCAAGCAGTTGCAACCTGCTCCCCGAGCATCTGGCCGGCTGCAAGCTGCTCCCCGAGCAGGTTGCACTAAGGCCGACCTTCGCGAGACGACGCCCAACCCATGGTTCGCCCACTGCTGAGTGGGTCATCAGATCCTCTTGGCCATCATGATCCAAGCCGCCCGTGGTATGTTTTGACGTGGCGCGGAGTTTGCTGGGCGGCAATGCGGCCAGGCAGATGATATATCCATTTGCCTTGAGTGTTGGCTTGTCGTCCTTTGTTCAGTTCCCGCTCTGGGTGCACATTTTCACGGGTGAAGAGTCCTCTGACCATGGCGGGGA
The DNA here is from genome assembly GCA_002873125.1 of Puccinia coronata f. sp. avenae. Lineage (NCBI taxonomy): Eukaryota > Fungi > Basidiomycota > Pucciniomycetes > Pucciniales > Pucciniaceae > Puccinia > Puccinia coronata. The sequence goes on along the minus strand of PGCI01000250.1, from coordinate 13,880 downwards.
ACGGGCACGATTGACGTGTGGGCCTGCTTGTGGCGCAGGCAAAGGCTTGCGCGGTCGGTGTGGGCCCAGTTGGCATGGGCCAAGTGGATCAAGGTTCCGTTCAGGCTGGTCCAAGTGGCATGGTGTAACTTGGGAAACTACCTTGACAACAAATAGGGAGGAAGTAATATCAGGCCCAATGCGTATTTGCTGTGTGTAAGGCCATGTCATGCAAATCAACCTTGCCATCGTACACTTAATGGCAGCAAATTCCAAATTGCAAATGGTGACAAGGCGGCAGCAACAAACAGCTGTTGGTATGGGTCCAAAATGGAGGAAACCAAACAGAGACACCAAGTCAGTGGATGGTGCGGATGATTATAAAAAGGACCAGAGTTGCAGACATCAAAACTCACACTCCCCCCTACGACCCTCGGCGAGAGCGGTTAGGGGAGTGTCTTGGGTCAGGCAGCCTCCACGCTTGTGGAGATGCTAGGTCCCGGCGGGTGATCCGGTTTGACTTCAGAGTTGGTCAACTGGGGATCTTGGCAACTGGTGAGGTCGTGTGTTGAGTTGATGTTGATGGCCCCGGGTTCAGCCCAGTCCTCCACAACTGCAGCCATGGCCAGGGGAGTAATTTGGGAACACATCACAGGCCAAACCTGTGATCTGGTTTTTGTGAAAGTGTGGGTTTATTAGACTTGGATGTTTTGGAAGATTTGGAGAAGGTCAAATTTTGAATGAGAATTTTATGACAAGTGTACAGAAGCCCAGAGGGGACACAATTGTGTCACCCCATTTTCATTTCTTTTTTCTCTCAACATTTCCAATCTTTTTTTCCAAATTTTCAGATTCCGTTTGAAACAAACTTCTCAATGACTTGCCCACCCAGCTGTACCAACCACTGGCTTGGGCATTGATCAGCCGTACTGCCTGATGGTAAGAATGTGGTACAGCTACATTGAGTTTGTCCAACTTGATGACCAGCTTGGTCATCAAGTTTGTTTGGGTCAATGACCTACCCGGTCACCAACATGATACTACAGTGACCCCACAATGTAAGCATGCACGTTGTATGCATACCTTGCTGTATGCATACTTTTTTTTGGAACTGTTTTTGGTTACCCCAAAATTGTTGTTTTTTGAGCATAATGCGTAATGCATAAAAATTTGAGGAAAAAAATTGAAAATATGCTTATATAGGACAGCAAAAGCCCATCAGAGAGTACAAAATAAGTATGATCTCTGGCATTTGTCTCCTCCGGTGATGCAGGAATGTTTAGCCTGTGGACGGATGGCCATGTGCAGGTCATAAAACTTAGCTTCCCAGTGGCCTAAAACAAGAATTGACTTTTTCTTCCTATTAATAGGACAGTTCACATTGGATATTTTTATCCAATCTGTAACCACACTTCAGAAAGCATCCCATCCCAAATTGGCAGGAGCGTGTGGTTAAATGCTTGCTGATGGGTTACGGATTTAGGCCCAATGTGAACCATCCTACTATTCTCCAAAATCAAACCACATGTAAGCATAAAATAGCAGGCATACATGTGTTGCTTATATCTGTTAGTCCTACGTAAGCATATGCTTGCTTTTATAAGAAGCATACCGCAATTTAAGCATAAGAATTGTTTCCGCCATTGTTATGCTTACATTGCGGGGTCACTGTACTACAACTCAATGGCTGGGCGCAGGCAGCCATAAACCTCCAATATCTAGGAAGCCATACAGCTTGATGGCCGGGCGCAGCCATCAAGTTGGTAAAATCACTACATATCACCAATCCAGACCACTTCAGATGGACTTGAAACAAGCTTGCTCAACATTGGAAGAGGTAGCTTAGTCATTGATTGAAAGAATTTTGTTTCAGATTCATGTATTATGTAATTCTCACATGAAACAAGATGATGACTCCAAGCTGGCTCTATTGTCATATATTTTGTTGTATTTCTTAGGTGTCATCAAGTTGGTCCAGTCAAGAATCAAAAATGCCATCCAATGACATAAAAAAATTCTCAAATATGTTTTCAATATTCTGAAATTCAAAATCACAATTTTGAAAAAGGAAAACAGGGTGACACAATTGTGTCCCCTTGGAGCTTCAAATTTACATAACATGATGTAAGGGTTCCGGGGCAATGTGCTCCCAATTTCATATCTGGGACTTCTAGACATGGTAGTCTAGCGGTTAGGCAACACAACTAGCATGGTGTTTATGCCTGTTTGAGTCCAGCCCATGTCACATTTTATGCACACTCTTACACAGCAGGACAAATTCCAAGCTCAGGTGTGTGAGGCCGAGCTATAGGGGTTTTGGGTTTTTCCCCCGGAGAGACGGAAAGCTACAGACTTTCTAACAGAATTTCCGGACCTGATGTTTAGGTCTAATATCAAGGTTTCTCTTAAGGATACACGCAAAGATTTTCAAGTTGAAGTTTGAAGGTTAAAGCTTTTATTTCAAGATTTAGAAACGGCAGAGTTACAAAGATTTTGCAACGAGGAAAAGAGTTTCCTGCTGGCTACAAGTGCTCTATTTATAACCTACAACCAACTAGAGAAATTTCCAGAAACTATTACGAAAACTGAAAACAGACCTTGAGCGCCTAAAAATGAAGGGAAAAGAATGAGAATAGAAGGAGAACGGAATTTTCTTGTGTTTTTTTTAATTGAGTCTTTGGCCTTGACAAACTTGCAAAACTAATTCCGGGTTATTTCTGGTCCCCGTTTGTTACAAAATATGACCTACCTATTATTTCTCTTTTTTCTCATTTCTTGAACTTGACGCCATTGCAATAAAAATTGTTGTGTATAACTCTGGAAGTAGACTGGAATGTGGTCCTCCAGAAACCAAGTGTCCTCTCCTGGTGTTGAGTTTCTCCAACACAATAGAAATTTGAACTTACCTTTCCGAGCCTTACTGGTTACCAGCCGTGCATCCAGAATTTGGCATAATTTAGACCAATCCACCACCATTCCTGAATCATAATATCCCTCTTTAATACCTTCTAACATCCCCCGACCTGCGACCTGATTAGGTGAACGGTACTTTGCTAATAAAGACACATTGAAAACTGGATGCAATTTTGGATATTCACGAGCTATATCCAACCAAACCACATTTTCTCCTACCATCTCAATAACACGGAAAGGTCCAATATACCTAAAGTCAATTTTTGAATTGATGCGACAACTTTGTATGAAACGTCAAAGAAGTAACACCAAATCTCCTGGCTGGTATTGTGTGGCTTGTTTCCGGTGTTCATCATAATAGAGAGCTTGCCGCCTCTTGGCCTGGGTTAGGCATTCAATTTCCCTTTCCTGTATTTCCTGCATGTCTATTATAAACCCGTCTAATGAACGGACGCCTGAAGTTTTGGTTAACATACTAAACTTGGGGTGAAACCCGTTAGCAAAGAAAAACGGGGATGTTCCTAGAGATGCAGAATCTAAATTATTTATAGAAAATTTGGCCATGTCCAAAATCCTGACCCAATTATTCTGATAATAAGAACAAAAATGTTGGAGGTAGTCTTCAAGGACCTGATTCATTTTTTTGGTTTGCCCTTCTGTTTGAGGGTGGTATGCTGTTGAAAATCCAGGAGTAATATGCAAAGAACGCAGAAAAGCACGCCAAAATTCACTTACAAATGTTGAGCCTCTGTCCAAAATTATCTTTTCTGGCATACCATGTAATTTAAAGATCTGAGACCAGAAGATTTGTGCCAATTGTTCAGCTGTATAAGTTTCTTTGCAAGGAATGAAATGAGTGACTTTACTGAGCAAATCTATGACGACCATGATGGATTCAAAACCACCTGAGATTGGTAATTTTGTAATAAAGTCCATCCCAATAACACTCCAAGGTTGTTGAGGAACCGGAATAGCTTGCAAAGTCCCTCCTGGAACCTGTCTCCGTGCTTTGACCCGTTAGCATGAGTCACAAGAGCCAACATACTGGATGACATCTTTCCGTATCCCAGGCCATGAAAACAAAAGGGTGATTAAAGATAGAGTCCTTGCAATTCCCGGATGTCCCACCGTTGGAGCATCATAAAAGAGTTGGATCAAGCGGGTGCGTAACGGAGCCGGTACAAAGAGTCAATTGTGAAACCATAATAACAAGGCTCATTCAACCAATTCAGCCCGTTCCTCTGCATCTACTTTATAATAATGCTTGACATAATAATCTAACAGCTCCTTCTTTGGACGTTGAAAATGTAAATCATGTACCTTTTGAGGAAACGGATGTTCTACATCACCTGTATCATTATTAGAGACCATTTGACGTGCAATTGAATGAGCCGGAATTAAGGGTCCCTCCCCTAACAGATCAGGTTGTTGGCTTGGGGCATTGGCTGGATTAATTTTCCCTGAAACATGATGTATCACTAGATTAAACCCGTCTAAAAAGGAAGCTCAGCAAGCTTGTTTTGGGGTGAAGTGCTTGGCTGTGGTGAAATGACGTAAGTTGGAGTGATCCAAAAAGACCTTTACAGCCTAGCTTCCGTTGTCCCCATGAGCCAAGCTCTTCACTGCTCAAAAGCCTCCACAATTGCTAATACTTCCAGATCAAAGATAGACCATCCTTGCTCCCGGTCCGACAATTTCCTAGAGAAAAAACTGACAGGATGTAGCTTCCCCAAGAGGTCCGGCTGGCTCAAGACCGCAGCAATTGCGTAACCTGAGCTATCTACATGGACAATCCTAGGGAGGTTGAAATCAAAATGCCAAAGAAGAGGGGCTGAAGCAAAACACTTTTTAAAGCTAGAAAAGATGAGCGCGGTCCAGTCTTTTGTATATTTTCCAGTTTAAACTGACCCTCTTTAGTAAGTTCCATTAAAGGCCGCGCCAAACCCAAAAATTTTGGTATAAAACAGCAATAGAAATTGCAGAATCCTATATAAAGAAGCGCCACAATTGTTTTAAACTTGAGGGAAGAGGACAGTCCAGAATAGTGGACAACTTCCCTTCTTTCATCCGCAAACCTTGACTAGAAATCACAAACCGTAGAAATTTAACAGATGACTGAATAAACTGACACTTGCCTAACAAAGACTTCAGGGAATATTGTCGTAACTTCCGCAGAACATTTTGTAGATCTATAACGTGTTGTTCTCGAGTCTTTGAAAAAACAAGGATATTGTCTATATAAACAAAACAGCATACATCTAAGAACTCACGTAAACAGTGTTGAATGAAACGTTGAAAAATAGCCGGGGCATTAGCCAACCCAAAAGGCATAACCAGATATTCAAACAGACCCCATGGTGTTTGGAAGGCTGTCTTCCATTCGTGACCAGGAGCAACACGCAGAAGATTGAAGGCTGATTTGAGATCAATCTTGGATAAGAACTGACATCCAGAGAGGCTGTTCAACGGGTTAGCAATGACTGGCAAGGGATAAGAATCTCGTACGGTCATAGAATTAAGTTGACAATAGTCAATGCAAGGACGGTCAGCCTTTCCCGGGTTCTTGACAAAAAAAATGGGTGCACCAGCTGAAGAAGAGGACTCTTGAATGAAAGCTTTAGCCAATAAATTGTTGATGTAATGTTTGAGCTGGACATTTTCCTGTTCACTTAGGTGATACATCCCCACAAATGGCAGGTTGGAATTTGTTTTAAGGTTGATTTCAAAATCATACCCCTCTCAATGGGGTGGTAGGCAACTCAAGGAATTAGTAACAAAAACATCACTGAATTGCATCAATTCCGGGGGTAGAATATTAAAAGATACTTCAGACAGACACAATTATTTGGGAACAAGCAGACATCTGGGACATCCCCCAACAAAGATTTGATTTTTAGAGAGCCAATGAAATCCTAAAATAATATTGGCCAAAGCCAGAGTGGTGACAAGAAGAGAAACTGAGAATGATTGAAGATGATTATTCTCTGCTGGGAATCGGATATAACCCCTTGGCCAGCAAGTATGGATGCCTCCGGATTTGGCCAAGGTGCCTTCAAAACCTTGGCACTGGATGGGATGTGTGAGTGAGGTCAAATGGAGACAATTCCTACGGGCAAAAGCAAAATCAATAAAGGATGCGGAGGCCCCAGAGTTGAATAAGATAGATGCCGCAGAAGGAATAGAACCCGGTCGTTCTAGTAAAGCTTGCAAAATATAGGGAAGGAGGATTTAAAGTGAACAGATATAAAAGAATCAGAAGACATGCATGGGGCAGTAAAATCCAATTCCATCTCATCAATTGCCTGATCAAGACAATAATCCGCCAAGGAGAGAGGGGGAATTTGATCCAAAGCAACATGACCAGCCGAGTCCATTGATACAGGGTTGCTGGGCTGTGTGGTCAAAGAGCCAAAATGAGAAGTTGGAAATGGACGGGTTGTATTAGATCCCTTAATAGTTGCATTGACCTGAGATATGGACTGGTTTGTCACAGACCACTGACAAAAAAGTTTGATCTTCTTCTTGATATCCATATGCTTGTCATTGGGTAAGACGTATCCTCAAACTTTTTTATGAGCTTCATCAAAAGGTTGACCACAGCGTTGACATACGCCTCGTTGAACACAAAGAGAACAAAATTTGGGGAAGGTAAAAGTACTATCGGAGGAAATGTTGTCTAAGTCCATGGGAGCTACCCCATTGGGAATACGAGTGGCGGTCGGGACTGAGCGGAGGAGGTTGACAATGAATGGAAGGAAGAGAACTGAGTCAATGGACAAGATTTTGTCCTGAACCTCCGCAGCTGAGACGGCAAGAAGTTTCTTTTCCTTTAATTTTGTAGCTTGCTTCCAATTGCTACGCATAACCTCTATTTTGAGGACTTTAGGATTTAGAGCTTGTTCATAAATATTGCAACGTGATTCCTTGGTCAGATCAACAGAGTATTCCAGCAAGTTGAAAAGGGCATTAAATTCCTCAATGGTGAAATTTCCTTGCTTGAAAGCAAAGAGGTGTTTCTTTGCTTCATTGACATCATGTTTGTTGCTAAAAACTTCTTCCAAATGAGACAAAAAGGCTTTGGCCGTTATCAAATTTTTGAGAACATAAGGATCTTCTGTTGAGGCTGATTTGGTCAGGAGTCCCTGGGTCCCAGCATTCTCAAACAACAACGCCATCCACCAGTTATAAGAAGGGATGTTTTTGCCCAGATTACCGTTTGGGTGGCAAAAATGGCAAACAATCCAGTTAATTTTTGCTTTTTTGGACGGGAAGCAATGGCCTTTTTCTTGTAATTTTTCGCGGATAAAATAAACAAAATGCTTGGTTTTGCGTGGGTTACCGGTAAATTGAGCATATTGAAGTTCTGGCACTTCCTGAGTAGATCCAGGGGTTTGACGAGCAAACTCAACGATCTGAGCTGAGTTTTGTTGAATCGCCACATGATTATTTTTGATAGACTGGAGTATAGTATTGATGGAATGATGCGTGCGGTTGACCTCTTTGTGAAAATTGAGTTTGAATTGAACAAAGTCCGTATAAAGGGCCTCATGCTATTGATGTCTTTAATATTGTTGGCCAAGGTGTCAAAAGAAGATTTTATTTGTTTTAATTCATTGAAGAGCGCATCGAGATCAGTACGTTGATTGGAGTTTGTAATTTGTATCAAAGAGAGTTGTTCTGAGAGCTGAGCCACTTTTTGTTTGAGTAGTATGCAAGAATTGATTGGTCCAATAAAAGGGGAATCGGAAAAGGGTCCCGTGGAGGACATATTGCTGCCGCAAAAAATTTAGGTGGCAAAATGATTGTGAGGCCGAGCTATAGGGGTTTTTGGGTTTTTCCCCCGGACAGACAGAAAACTACAGACTTGCTAACAGAATTTCCGGACCTGATGTTTAGGTCTAATATCAAGGTTTCTCTTAAGGTTACACGCAAAGATTTTCAAGGTGAAGTTTGAAGGTTAAAGCTTTTATTTCAAGATTTAGAAACGGCAGAGTTACAAAGATTTTGCAACGAGGAAAAGAGTTTCCAGCTGGCTACAAGTGCTCTATTTATAACCTACAACCAACTAGAGAAATTTCCAGAAACTATTACGAAAACTGAAAACAGACCTTGAGCGCCTAAACATGAAGGGAAAAGAATGAGAATAGAAGGAGAACAGAATTTTCTTGTGTTTTCTTAATTGAGTCTTGGCCTTGACAAACTTGCAAAACTAATTCCAGGTTATTTCTGGTCCCCATTTGTTACAAGGTGCCCCACATGTGATGGTCCAGTCATGGAGACCGCGTGGGAATGTGATGTGACCACTTGACAACCTGCTGTCCCAAGCGCACCGGCAGAACCGTCACCATGCCCGTGGGGGCCATGCTGCACGGACAGTGCGGTTGGCTTGCTGCCCCATGTCGTCCTCTGCCATTGCTTGGACTGCGTTGTCCACCAACGTCACAACAAGAGGTGTCACTGGGGCGCCCGCGGGCTGGCAGGTCATATGACCTCAGCGACTTGCAAGTTGCCAGAACTGTTGCCTTTGCCGCCGTCACTGGGTTGCTTTGCTCACCTATAGATAGGTGTTTTAAAAACTATGTTGCAGCATGAATTTTGAGATTCTGATCCAGCTACACAAAAAAATGAGCAACTTTTTTTTTTAAAAAAAATAAACAATTTGTCAAAAAATTTAGGGGACAACCATTCAACCGCATGATTGTAGTTACAAGAGCAGGTTGAACAATAACAGTCATGTAACGCAGCGGTAAAGGCCTTTGGTTTTGGGCTGCCTCCAGCAGTCTGCGGGTTTGACCCGCGTAATGAGTCTCTTTTGGGCTATGCTACCCTTGTGTGAACCACATTGAGAGGATCAGATGGCAATCTGCTCACAATTATTTTTTTTTCTTAAAAATAATGTTGCCATGACATAGTGTGACCGTTGCAGGGACGGCTGGCATATTGTCTCAATGACGATTTCATAACACAGCTGCAAGCACTACAAGGAAATCTGCTTCAACTGCCACCAGTTGACATGCAGGCTAATCCCATCTCACTACCCCTTTTACTTCCATGTTAATCCAAAACAACTTTTCTTGCACAGTCACTGTGCATTGAAGTTAGCTTGTAGTGTTATTTGAGTCACATCCAAGTAACAGCAGAAGTAAAATCCAAGTTCAATAAACCCACAGATTCAGGAAAACTGAATCCAAGGTTCACCCTACTTATTGAACTGTGCGAGCGCAGCTCAATTTGGTATCCTGCTGTGTTTTGCACACCAGACGCATCCCTCAGGAACCTGTCCATGTGCATCAGCAACATATGGGGCAGGTTCCTTGCATTGGATGCATCCCTCATGGGGGGGCTTATATAGCCGTCTTCTGCCCTGATCTCTAAGGGCCTTGCTAGCCATTCCGGAAAATCACCATGTCTTGTTCTAATACACCGTCATTGTCCCTGGTTGTTCTCTGTTATTGCAACCAAGCCACTGAAGAAACCTCAGTTTGTCTTGTTGTTAAGGGTCTACCCTTGGGTTCCACCCATGAGTTATTGATATTGCACAATTGGCCCCACCAACGGACCACCTTACCTCATCATCATCATCATCATCACGTCCGAAACGACTGCGGAAGATGTAGACCAACGGGCCACCACCACCACCAGCACCTTCCTCCCCCCTCCTTGCGCCCCCTGCCCTGCTTCCCTCCACTGCACCGTCTCCCCACTTGCCAACCACCCCTGATCACTCGCGCTCATCCGCCAATCCACCGGTTGATATCAGTGTCACTCCCTGAACCCGGCGCGCCAGTCCCCCTCAAACCTGGGTCTCCACTGTGGCAGGCGGGGAGGCGGCGGGCACCCGCAAATGCACAAGACACACCTTTGCAAGCCGCTCTGGCCGCCGCGTCACCAGCAGCAGCCGGTGGACCACTTGCACCTCGCCTCCGCCGGTCAACAACTCGTCCAGACCTAGCAGATACATATACCTTGTACAAAGGTCGCTGGCAGGTACGCCGCGTCTTCTGGCAGGCCCCTGCCAGCGTGTACGGGTGCGGGCCAGCTTGCCAAGCAGGATGGAACCTGCTTGGCAAGCAGGCTGTCAGAATACAGGTCTTTTGGCTGATGCTGATGCAGACACTGTCATGAGATCGCTAAGTAAGTCAATCTATCTGCATGAAGTCAGACCATATCAATGGAAACTGACTCTGCTACCCGAACACCCTCACAACCGCCTCTAGGTGACGAGATGAGGTCAGATGAACTTGGTGCAACCAGCCCAAGCCAAGGAACCGCCCAGGGTCTTAATCACCACGATGATTAGGCCCCGGCAGGGCAACTTAGGCGTCTCTTGTTCTCAATGTAAGTGAGACAAACCCTGAGCCACAGAAGCTCAGCGAGTATAAGGCAGAGGCATCAGATCATCAAGCTGACTTACCTCGTCGATTATTTTCCATCTGCACACTCAAGCTCACAAACGTTGCAAGCCTTATTTTCATATTCTTGTTTCTAGCTTTAAGCTCTTTCCATTTACTCGCTTATCTCATTGTCTTCCAATCGGCCCTCTGAGATCATCCTTTTCATCATAACCTTTTCTGTGCCCGGAGCACATTTTCTCCCTTCAAACTTCCTCTCCTCTACGCTTCCTCGCGCCTCCTTTCTCTTCTCTCTCTTTCCTCTTTTACTTTTTCTTCTCACGCCTGAACCAATTGGCTCCGTCTTACTTTGTAGCCACAGTTGCTCCTTCTTAGGTAAGTGTGCTCATCACACTAGCTCTCACGTTCTCTCTCTTTGTATCATACTTGCTCGTTGCTCTCATCATTGTATATAATTGTTTAAAAGGACGTGATCTAATGGGAATGTATCTTAGTTCTCTGAATTCTTTCAGATTTACAGTCTTGACCGTCAACTCTTCAGGACTACCTCAACTCAGATAGAACAAGACAGGTTTGACGATATGGCCAGCGAAATAAGCCTCAAGGATCAGCTCTCTGTCCCCCCCACGCTCATTGGTGACAAAAACTACCCAATGTGGAGCCGACATATCACAGCATTCCTCAGGCATCGCGAGTTGTACAAAACCGTTACTGAAAACCCTGGTGCCACCCACTCCCGTCTCAGCCGTCAAGAAGAAACTATCCAAGGCTGCCAACATCTTGCTCACCAAGATCAGTGACAAACTCTACAATTGGATTATCACGGATGACAATGACAACAACGGTTATCTGATCTGGACTCGGGTTAAGGAACTCTTTGCACAGCGCACTGGTCTACGTCTCAGCAGGTGTTTGACCCAATGGCACATGTTACGATATGAAGGAAACCTCAGTGATTACCTTGATCAAGTCAAGGCATGTCTAGCTACATTCAATTCCATATCCTATGTTCAGGAAGGATCTTCAATCTGCGGAGTTATCACCTCAGCGCTTTCTGAGGAACGTGGAGCTTTGATCAATCCCATCCTAACAAACGACACCCTCATGGCCGATCCCATTTTACTCATGACAAAGCTTCGGGACATTGCCTTCAATGAACGCTCCAGGAAGAAGCCTACACAATCTTCAGGAACGGTAACCGCCATGTCTACCAACACTCGCACCAGAACTCGCACAGGTTGTCATGGCAAGAAGCACAACCCTGCCACGAAAACTCACACCAAAGAGAACTGTTGGGCAATATACCCTGAAAAGAAGGATAAATTCCTGGCGGCGCAGAAAGCTACCAATCATCACACCGCCGCCGCTCCTTCTCAAGACGTCCTCATCACAATCTTAGTATCAGGTACCCGCTTTTGCAGCCGTCACCGTCGCGCATTGTTTTTCCACCCAATCTTCCGTTAGACCGGCTGTCCTTGATTCAGGGGCTTCTCATCACATGTTCAACGACCCCGGATTCTTCAAAGACACGGAAGTCTGCTCCATCCCCATCAGCACGGGCCAAAACTCGACTGACTTAACGGCCACTCGTGTCGGCACTGCAGTCATTGCACAGTCTGATGGACGCATTGTGCATCTTGTGGACGCTTTGTTTGTTCCCGGGCTTAGCCAAAACCTCCTCTCCCTCACCAAGCTGGTCAAGAAAACAGTATTGATTACCAAGGACGCTAACGTCAGCCCCATCGTCATCGATGGCGACATTGGTTTTGACTGTATCCATCGGAACAACATCCTAGAAATCTCTGGACACATTGGGCCCATCCCAAACGACGTTCTTGCCTTGATTTCCACCACCCACTCCACGGCATGCTCTGCTTTCGATGTCTGGCACAACAGGCTGGGCCATGCGGGTATTGCCAGGATTCAAGCAACTCTCCCAGACATCAAGCTGGTCAAATCCAACTCTTGTGACAGCTGCATGAAAGGAAAGGTTGCCCGCATTCCCTTTAACCAACACTTTGATGCAACTCATCATCCTCTTGAAGTGGTTCACTCTGACCTTGTAGGACCAATTACCCCATCCACCAACTCAGGTGCCCGTTACTTCATCACTTTGGTGGATCAACACACTGGCTTCATTAGCGTCACGCTCCTTCAACAAAAATCGGATGCCACCAAGGCTATTCTGGAATTCAAAACGTTCTACGAGAAGCAGACTGGTTTTTCGATGAAGAAACTCATCACTGACGGGGGAGGCGAGTTTTGCAACAAAAATCTCTCCGGCATTCTTCAAGCGCAAGGCATTCAGCACAACGTGGCTCCACCCTATACACCCCAACACAACGGCGTTGCTGAACAAGCCAATAAGACCATTATCAACATGGCAAGGTGTATGTTGGTGCAATCCAAACTTGCCAAAGAGTGGTGGGGTGAGGCGGTCAGGACAGCTGCGCTCACAACCAACTGCTTACCGTCTCTCAGCAAGACTCGCGTCAGCCCTCTGGAACAGCTCATGAAGAAGGTACCAAACATGGGTTTCTTTCGTCCGTTCGGATGCAAAACGTGGGTTATCAAGCCGGCGGAGAAGAGAACTAGCAAGTTTGACTCAATAGCATGGGACGCCATTCTCCTGGGATATAGCAACAACTATTCTTGCTACCGGGTTATCAAAGTTGAGTCTATGGAGATCACGGACACAAAACAGGCATACTTTGATGAGTCTGTTTTTCCGCCCCTTTGAGCGATCAATCCAAGTCCAGATTTAGCTCCCCACTCTCGCTTGCCAGATTTCATCTCCAATGATCTTCTTCCCTATGACGACGATGAAGATCTTCCCCCTCAACCCGCGCATGTTCGCTCTCCCCACAAAGGTGAAGTAGTGGATGAGAACCCCTCTGAACATGAAGATGAAGTAATGTTTGAAGGGGGGAACGCATTCGACGAGCGTGTGCGGGATGAAGATCTGCTGCCACTTGGGCAGTCAGTACCTGCAGACAGGCCGCTACCTAGACGACTAGTCCTCCGCCTTGGACCGCACCCAACCAGAGTTGACTCTGATATCAACCCGTCCAACATTCTGGCTCGTCGAACACGCTCAGCTCATGCCTTCTCTGTCACCTCCACGGAACCATCCAATCACTAACAAGCCATGGCGTGTGACAATTGAGAGGAGTGGAGGAAAGCCGAACAGGTCGAAATCAATAACATGATCAAGCACAACGTGTGGACCGTCATACATCTTCTTCCGACTCACCACACCATTCCTTCAACCTGGGCCTATAAGAAGAAACTAGGTGCGGACAATCAGGTCACCGAGTTTAAGGCTTGGATCTGCGCTCAGGGATTCCGGCAGACCTATGGTCTGAACTTCGAGTTGAAGTACGCCCCAACAGGAAAGCCGTCTTTGCTTCGCTTTCTGCTCTTGATTGCCATGGAACACCGGCTTCTTATCCATCAGCTTGACGTCAAAAGCGCGTTCCTGACGTGCGATCTTGATGAAGAGGTTCTTATGACCCCTCCTTCCGGCTATCTTGCCGATCAGCAAGTCGTCTTACGGTTGAACAAAGCAATATATGGTCTGAAACAAGCTTCGCTAGCTTGGTACCGACGCTTAAGCACTTTCCTCAACTCGGTGGG